>MU223332.1:691199-705609 GCA_018584345.1 Thuja plicata
TGTCTCAAAGCCCTAAAAAATGTGTTTTTTTTTTTGTTTTTTTTTTTCTTGATTTGCATGTCATACGGCCTAGGAGGGATAAAAAATTTCCCAGAGGTCACTGTGGCCAAAAATAGCAAACTTTATATGATTTTTGACTCTCCCGGGCCTTCTGAGCGTAATGGTGGAGTCTGTTTTGGCTTAGAGTGCTCTAGAAAATAGCGCCTCCTCCAAAATAAAGAAAAAAAACCCTAGAGAAGATGTGGATTTCATCTTCGAATCATGGGTCCAAAACCCTTAGACCAGGCAATAACCGGGAAGATCTGATACCATGTAGAAGTTGAGAAATACAACTTCATAGATCGCCAAGAACACCTGCATGCAAATAACCTATTGCTGAAAGGAAACCAAAGAGACAAAAGAAAAGGCTTGGAAAATCTCAGTGGAGTGAGAGAAAATTGTATTCCAAGATAATCACAAATAATTACAAGAGTTCAACCTTAAAGGTGAACAAAACCCTAAAAAGGTAAAAAACTAGGTTGCGCATAATAATTAATATAAAATGTTAATTATATGCACCTAAGAGATAACTTAAGTGAAAATAGAGTACTAGACAACTTAATAATTAAATCAACATGATATAATTAATAAGTGAAGATAAATAGATACTCTAACATAAATAATATTGAAGATTCTAAATATGAGGTTACATACGAGGTTATGCCTAGTGATGCCAATATTGAGAATGATAGAAACCAATATGATAGAGATGTGTTTAGTATGGATGCCCTCTCTTGTAATCATGAAAGTGATGCTCCTTCTCAGTATGAGGTAGAAGATATGTGTCGTCAGCAATAAGATAGTGATTGGATAGATGAAGATGATACTTGTGACTACATATCAAAGGTGGGTATAAGTGATGACAATAGTTCACTTCAAAGTGAAAATACTTCTAAGTTCCTGACTTGTGAATATCTGAGATATTTGGGGAGGAATAACTCTGAATTTTTACACTGAACACACATTGAGTTTGAGAAAGAATGTATATCAGATGGTCAAGATTTTGATATGTGTGTTTTTAATTCCCCTTGTACTTTTGTGTCACTAGGATACAAAAAGATTTAATATGATCTATCAAATGATGAAAACATCAGTGCATTTCCATATTCAAAGGATGAAGAAGTTCCTGAAATGATGTTGAGTGTTGATTGGGATAATTATATGGGTTATGAATTTTTTTTAGATTCTAAATCATTCATTGAACCACTGCAAGATGGTATTTTATTTACTCAAAGTTGGAAATGACATGATGAATGTGCTAATGTGTGTTGTCCCTCCAACATACATGATAATGGTTTGTATAAAGTTAATAATTTACAAGTGAGTTATTTAAGGAACTTTGATATGGATATGCAAACCAGTGATAGAATACACGATGATAACTCTGCTAAAGAGGAGAATAATGATCATGACATGGATTTTTCATGTTTTGAAGGTTATAGTGTTGAACACTATTCTTGTTCAAACATTGATATTTCTTCTCTTGTAGAATGTAAATATGGTACACATGTGGTCCCTAATGTTTATGATAAGCCAAATTTTGAAGATTCCCAGGAGGTTGTCTCCTATAATATGGAGAGTAGACAAGATCATGCGTCAAATTATGAGTCTCCTAAATGTTTTCATAAAGAATATAAATTTGAATATGATAGCTTTTTCTTTGATGTAGGTGGATCTAATGATGTTGATACCAACTATATGGTAGAAATTATGTACTTTCCTTTTCAGTTGGATAATGATTTTCTGAGATGTGTAAATGAGTTAGAAGATGATAAATATTGCATTTGGTCTAATTTTTGTTTACCTAATGAATGCAACATGCATATGCCACATGGTATATATTTTCAAAGCTTTCCTGATTTCTATATAGGCTCAAATGGTGAGTAGGCTGATAATATTGTGTGTGGTAAGCCGGTGGAAAGTGTCAGTAAGTCTGATCAGGAAGATGAACATGGCATTTTCATCTTGTTTCTAGATTAGGGAGAAAAACAAATTGTTTTTTATAGAGGCACGCTGAATTTAAATGTTGTTGATGGCTCTCGGCCATCAAGCCTGCTTTTAATCCTTCAAATTAGGGTAATAAAAGGAAGAGGTTGTGTGACTCTTCAAAGAAGTTTGTTGTACATAAGTTTTGGGTTTTTACATATTCCTATTGTTTTTGTCTACTATAGGGTAGTTTCCTTTATGTGGGTGGTCTTCTTAACCTTGAGATTTTGGAATATTTTTATGCCTACAAGAGACATACATCCCCAATTAGAGGCAATGTTAGGACTATAAGTTGTTTTCCATGGTTTTGAATCTTTCTCTTGTTTTTGCAAAGTTTAAAACACTCTTTCTTAAACCCTAGTGGTTTTATTCTTAAACCTTGCTTCATTTCATGAAAAAAATCCTAAGCCTTGGTGTCTTTTATAAAACAGTGTTACTTTTCCAATCACTTAAGTATTTATCCCATGTGTTTAAGTCATCATGTGCAAGGCCCTTTTTTCTTTAATATTTCCTAAGTCCTAGCGGGGTCTACATTAATTTTTCCTAAGTCTAAAAGTCCCCGTAGTGAATTATCCCTTCTCCAAGATGTCGTGCAAGTTAAAGTTGATCCAATGACAAGCACTATGCCTTAATCCAAAGATGTAGTCAATATAGCCATCAAAAAATCATGCCTAGGAGACACATGTACATCTTTAGATCATGGGGACCTCTCCTTCTAAGCCAGTGATAATTTAAAATTAGGACAAATCTAAACTCATCATGTGGTTTGCACTTTTCTGTGATCAAAAGATGAGTGGTGGATATTCATCAAGGCATCATGCCTGAGAAACATGTGGCAGATGGCAGGATCGAGCTGAGAAAAAGGTAAAATTAATATTCATATGGGATCTTTTGATCCAACGGTTGGCACATTCCCTCAAAGGAAATATGATCTTTGTTTAGTCATTGAGGCATTGCTCTCGAATGATGTGTGTCCATCCAGGAAGTGGGGCCTACATTTTTTAAGACAAAGGTTTTAGTTAATATGTGATTAGATCTATTTCAATCTAATAGTGAACATAATTCCTTAAAGGAAAGGTGATCAAATGTTAGTCATTAAGGCATCACGCCTTTGTGCCATGTGTACAAAGTGGGTCCTACCAAGAGCTGAAGGTAAAGTAAAGGATGATTAGATAATTTTTTATCGTATGGCTGGCACATTTACTCAAACAAGAGATGCCTAATGTTTAGTTTTCAAGGCCTTTGCACCATGTGTACAAAGTGGGACTTGGCCAAAAATAAAGAAAAGGAAAAAAATTGAGCGATTTCAATCTGATCTGACTGTTGACGCATTGCCTTGAAGGAAATTTGCATGTGTTTTACTCATTGATTCATTGCACCTGAGTGACACCTATCCAGATGAGATCATGGGTTTGGGTTTCTAAAGGAAGATAAGGGAAGAGCAGATCTATTTCAATATAATGGCTGGTGCATTGCCTTGATTAGGAGTTGTTCAAAAGATGGTCATTGCGGGATTGTGACAGAGTGACACATTGTATTCTGAGATCTTGGTGTCCTGGTGTTTTTAAAAGAGGATCAATGAACACATTTTAAAATCTAATAAAGGTTTTTATCTCTCCTTTCAATGGATATTTTTCCACTAGGTGTAGTCGTTGCATATGATATTTTATTTTTTAAATGTTTTCCTAAGGGTTTTGAAGCAGTGGATTGTGTCTTTTTCAGCAGGAGAGTTAATTAATGATCTAATATTAGGGGTCATTTTAATGTGGTTATGGGATTGTGCTAGGATGAAATATGATTTATTGGAATATATTTAGAGTTAATTTATGATGAGAAATGATGATTTAGGCTTTCTGTTCAAAATTTGCAAACCTTATGTAACCCTTAATCGGTGCTTTGTCTCTTCTGCTTTAATGGTGGATCTATTCCCCAATCTAGTGGTTGGAGGATTATATTTCCTTTGAAGACACACATTCCTTGATGAGTTGAGAAAAATAGAGACTTTCCATATTCCTTTGCTAGGGGATGTTATTTAAGTTTTAAAGATGACAGGCGGCTACCAATCAGATTGTGTAGAGTGGATTGATGACAGAGTCTACTCCAGGTTGAAGGCAAGGTAGTTGAAATGAGTTAATTCTTTTAATATCTTAAATGACCTAATTTTTCATTTTTTTACCTAAATAATCTGAGGCTTGTTGCAATCCTTGTTCTATAAAAGGATTTCTGAGATCATTTAGTAGAAGATATAAACTTGGGGAAGTACAAAAATATTTATTTTGAATACCTATTCCAGTGAGAGTATAGCAGATGTAATCTAAAGAGTGCCAAGATAGAATAGAAATTTTCATGTCTTTTGCGTTTATTGAAGAGGTGTATTTTGAATAATATTGAAATAGGAATATAGTTCTTCATACTTAATATAAGTTTTCCAGATTCAAGTCTCTCCCCTATATTTAATGCTAGAGTTGTGAAGTCTTCGAATTCACTATGTAGAGTCTATCTATGTGTATGTTGTTGTTCATCAGTTTTGATCTAGGATCAAATTTAATGATGCTATGAATAAAACATAATTTCATTTGATATGTACAAGGATTTTATAAGAAGTGTATGGTCTGAGTTGCTTGTATTTATGGCTTTGAACCTTTGACAGTAGTTGGTTTCCATTTTCTGCATTTGTAGTAGAGATATTTCTCAATGGATAAAGCACTGATCAAGAATTAGTATTTCTATGCTAATACATGTTTGGTTGGGTTTGGCTATATTCTTCCCTTTTTAAAACATCAAAACCATCTCAGTTTCCTTTCAATTTTTGTGGTTGTCTATTTTTATGCTTCATGATGATTAAGAGTCAATGAATGATTGGTTTATTGGAAAGTTGACTCTCAGGGAGAATGTGACTTATTTTATGTTTTCATTATGGAAACAAAGTCATATGAAGTTTTGTCAAAGTAAACTTGTAAGAAAAATTGGCTAAGTATAGAAGACAGAGCAGATCAGAGATATGCAGTCGACCAAAGCACCAATGCACGTGCGACAAAATGAATCAAGACATGCGCATTCAAACGTAAGCTCTATGATATATTTTTATGCTTACACTACACACACATGGTATGGAATGTCAGTATGGACAAGTTACAAAAACATCAAGTACACTAGCAGTTCAGAAAATAGAGTATGAAGCCAACTTCATTTTTTTATTAGCGTGTAACCTTTTGTTTTGTAAAGGCTAAGTGCCTATTGTAATAATTTTGTAATCATGTATTAAACATTATTGTAAACACACTTATGCCAATTTTTTTGGAAGAGTTGTGAATGTTGTTTTTGGGCCAACTAAGGTCTTGTTTATAGTCGCGTCTATTCAGGCATGAACATATATATATAACATGCAAAGTTGTATTAGAGTGTGTCAAATAAATATGCAGAAGGGAGATATAAAAGAATAGTATAAGATGTCAGAATGAGATAAAACTCTTGAAGAGTATAAGAGAATCAGTGCATAATCAGACAAGTGTGTCACATACAACAGTTCACTTTTTGGATATAGTGTATATCTATTATCAAGGAGGTTGTAGCCTTCATCCTATTGAGAAGTGAGCTTCTTGGATAGTGAGTCCTCACCCCTAATATGTTTATTTGTATAAGAATCATAGTAGGGTAAGACCCTTAATCAGGTCATTGTACTTGCATTCTAAAGACTGCTCCTAACAGGGAAAAGGAACTTTAATAGTTTCATTAAACTAGTGCAATATTTGTGGGTACTAATTCCCATCGGGGTTTTACTCTGATCAAGGTTTCCTCATAATCATATCATGTGTTATATGTTCTTGTATTCATCTTCAAGTGATATATATTTGGTTTATTTTTAAAGTTTATGAAATATAATAAATAAGCAAACACTAATTCACCCCCCCTCAGTGCTTCTAACGATTGATATCAGAGCTCTAGTCCTATGAAAGGAAGTTTAACCACTTGAGGAGATCATGGATTCAACTGAAGTGAAACATCTGAAAAATAATCTTGAAGCATCCCTTGAAGATCTTGACAGATCTAAAAAAGAAAATGAGGAACTTAAAAAAAAATTTGATGGCTCTCAAATGCTTATCAAGAAATTAAGGAAAGATTTGAAAGATTGCTCTACCAATGATTTGGGAAAAAATTTCAAGAAGTTGAATGAAGAAAACATGTCTTTGAAAGTTAAAATTGAAGATCTAAATGAACAATTTATAGATAGCCTAACAGCCATTGAAGAAAATACCAAAAAGAGCAAACAATTAGATGATAAACTTATGCAAGCAAACTTAAAAATCTTGGAATTAGAAAACATCAAGAGAAAGATAGAATCTGAACTAACAGAAGAAAAACACAAGATTGATAAACTACACACAAGTTCTGATCTAATTCAATCACAATTGTATGCACAAAAGTTAAAAGGTGATACCACTGGTATGGGATACAGTGTATCTCAAATTGAAATCAATTCAATACAAGAAAGAAAGAAATCACAAGAGACATTCACTGAAGCAAAGAAGACTGAGAATATTGCAGAGGCTAAAACTAAACCACCTAAAGATGAACTCAAGAAATTTAATAGAACTTGTTATGCTTGTAACAAGCATGGACACTTGGAAAGAGATTGTAAAGAAGTAAGACCTTTTAATGGTTATTGTTACTCCTATAATAAGTTTGGTCACATGGCTATACATTGCAGAACAAATCAAAGAAATCAGTCACAACAAAACCAAAGAAACATGACTCAATACAATCAGAGAAATCAACCTCAAAGAAACCTTTAGAACATTACATGTCAGATATGTAATTACAATGGACACATAGCCAAGCAGTGTAGCATAATAATAAAAACATAAGACCTCCTATCATTTGTCATTCATGTGGAAAAGCAGGACACATCTCAAGGTTTTACAGGTCGAGAGTACAAAGACAAGAGAATCCTAAAAAGTCACTATTTGAAGAATCAGGAGAAGTTAATTTTGTAAAATCCAAAACTGATTCAGATAAAATCTGGGTTGAAGTAAAGAAGGAAAATGAAGAGAAAAAGGTAGTATATGCATCCTCAGTGGATGCAGCTTCTACTTCTGGATAGTTGACCCTCATGGTCTTAGGGGGAGCTATTCTAGCTTTGAACCCCTGCATGGCTGGTATACTCACCTCTGAGTATGCACCTATGGATTCATGTACATAATCACAAAATAAGGTTGTATGCATTCACGCATTGCCTTTACTTCATTAAGAATAAATTTTGAAATTCTCTCTGTAAACCGCTTTGCAGTAACAAGCATTAAATGCAATAATATTTTATATAAACTGGTAAAATATCTTTAAACCTCACTTTTCATTCGAGAGTGAGCATTCAGAGAGCACTTGAGAATTGAGCATCAAAACACTACAGGTTAATTAACTAGTTGGTTTGTGAACGGATTAAAGATTGAAATGGAACCCTAGCAGTTGAGTTGTTTTAGATTCACCGTGAAACCCTACTTAATCAAGTTGCAAGTAAGTATGGCAACCCCTATTGTATTTGAAATTTCTAAAAGAAAGAGATATATATTTAAGAAGCATTCATTCAATTCTATACTAGATGATGTTGAAGGAGCATTCTCTACGACCCCGCTTGGATTCGTACATGTAGAAGACATTCGCGCTTACATATACTGTAAGAAGGAAACCATTGGGGACAAAAACATAGAAACTCTTATGGCTTCAATGATGAAACCTGATTATTCATTCAAAGATGAATATGTTCATCTTACTAACAACCCTATTTTTTAGTATTCTAACGCGCATGAGTTCTATGAGCCAGAATGGGTTAAAATCCTACTGAGGAAGAAACATGATGACCTTTATTAGATTGGTGAAGTTCTTGTCTACATAACCTCAGACCTAATTCATGAAATGACTAGACTTCCTAAGACTGGACCAGTTATTTCCACTGGTAAGGATGTTAAAAATCAGGTTGAACAATTTTGTTTATCTAGAAGTGATAGGTGCGGCATGACAGTTGATCCCATTGAGGCTGATGACATCAAATTGGTTACTATGATTCTAGGTTACAAGTTCTAGCACACAAGCAGATTGAATAGCGTATGTGCAGCTACTGTACTGGCATCAATTAAGATGGTAAAGGATAATACTTAGTATAACCTATGTGAGATATTGCGCACACAGTTGATTGATAACATTAGAGCTATCAAGCATGACAAGAGAAAAATATTCAGATTTGGCTCTTTGATCATCTATCTCTACTTCCACATTGTTGGTAAAGTTTCTAATCTTTACCTAGATAGGCGTAAACCTACTATGTCTCAGATATCACTCAAGGCTACATCAAAAAGTAGTGTGAAGGATTCAATGGACATGGAGATCAAAACATTCAGGATCAAGATACAGAAAGGGTTCAAAATACCAAAAAAGATAGTTGATAAGTACAAAGACACTATATGCTTCCTGGTAGAAAATGACTATACTTGCATGGAGGCTGTTGAACCTAGAACCAAATGGATTCATCCACTTGGCTATGACATTGAAGAAAATGTGTTGGAAGGATATGCACAAGTTATTTTGTCTCTGCCCAAAGATCCAAATGAACCAAGATGGGGAACATACAAAGAAAAGACAAATCAAGTTGATTTTGTCTTATACAGTGTTAACAACAAAAGGAAGGCATCAAGGATTACTTCAAATATCCTAAAAGTTCATGGGGTTACACAAGAAGACCTAGATAGAGCTAGGGAATCTAAGATTGCTAAAGAACTTGAGAAAACTCCCTCAGAACTAAAAATGGAAAATTTTGATGATATGCCTAAGAAGAAGAAGAAGAAATCTGATGAAGGTACATCTACACCATCAACCACCATTGATCTGGAATCCTCTCCACCTTCTGTACCCAATAAAATAACCAGAAGAAAGAAGCAAGTTCCTACAAGTCATCCATCCTTAAGGACCATAAGGAGCAAGGTAAAGAACACTCAAGCCCCTCCTGAGGTAGTATTTAGACCTAGTCTAATAGTCCTAAAGAACAAAATTGTTAATGAAGGAAGATTAGAATATATCAAGAATGTCTATGACAAATACCAAGAGATAGACCAATCATAAATTCATTCTATGGTCATCTCTCACATGATTAAGGTCAAAATGACAGTATTGGAACTTAAAACAGTCATACCAAACAAGGTATGGAACATACTTGATGTATTAAAGAGGCAAGCAATTGAAGAGGATATGAGGATAAGAGAAGGAACATTAGATATTCCTCTTCCAATTTTCTCACATGATGAGAAAAACATTCTATTCGATCTAGTAAAGCCTCATCTCAGAACCAAAACAAGAGTTCTCCATATCATGAACAAAGAATATGAACTGGTTGGTGAAGAGACTCAGAAAGAATTTGAGTGAGTATTTCTGGATATACATATGTATCCATCAATGATGCCTATAGAAAAGGTAACTCTAGTTCCTCCCAAATAGGTTACAAAACTAGTGATTCAAAATGCACCTAAGACAGGTCTACAGGTTTCAGCACCCTCAGTTTCAATAGCTTCTGATACAATCAAAGATTTAGGAGAAACTATTGTGATTGATGATATCAAGATATCCATGACCACTTGTGAAAATGATATGGACAAAGTTGAAAAAACATTTGTAAGCACTGAATAGACAAAGGAGGTATGCACTGATGACACATCTTTATAGCAAGATGAAGTTCCCTCTAAAGATTCAACAGATTTGAATAAAGAGGAAGACAATCAAACTAATGAGACACCAGTTATGGAGATCCCAGTAAAAATTGAATGTATGGATACTAGTCAGAATACTATATTCACCCCTTCCATTCAACCATCGACTTCATTGTTGTCAAGTTTAACTCCTAACTCAGCAAGTCTAGATGCATGGGGAGAAGAAGACTTGATCAAGATCAGTGTCCTAGCCATAGAAAAATCCAAAGAGAAACAAGTTATGAGAAACCCTCTCTTTTTGGAGTCAGCAAACATTCTGAATGACCTAGTGCCTGCAGCCAAGAAAGTGGCTAAAATTCAGTCAGTTGATGATGTAGATATCATCCTAACAAGCTTCAAGGTGCACTTTACAAGTCTAGTAGACTCAACTACTAGAACTATAGAGGAAGATTATAAGAAGGAAAGATTGAATGAATTGGTAAATAATTTTTCTTTAGATTTAAATTCATTAAAGATTGGTCAGACAATATTGAAAGAGTTGGCATCAAAAGGCAGAAAGGTAGTAGAAAATTGCATGGACAGAGGCAAACTCACCTCTAAGCATATCGAAAAGATAGAAGAGGTAGATATCTTGGTTGATAACATAAGACAATCAGTTGAAACATCATCCCAAGACATTAACATCTATCAAGGGTAGATAGACAAGATTGTAAAAAGCTAAAATGGAGATCAGCAAGATAAGAATCAGGCAGACTCAACTGAGAAATGCACTTGCGCCCACCGTAGCAGTTTTGAATGAGAACATCAAACAGATAGATGAAACCATTGTTACCTATGACCAAGGACCCAGCATGGATCTGACAAAGATGTAAAATATTACATATGCCCTATGCGCCCATCTACAAACAGTTGATGCACTGAAGGCATTCTGGCAACAAGAGATCAAGAATCTGTAGATAGCTTATCCAAATGTATATTCGGAGTAAGTACTCAAGGACTCAAAATTTTGACAGTTTTTTCATTAATGTCAAAGGGGGAGTAATGTATATAAGGAGTATGTGTATATGTTATATATATGTTAAGAAGTATGAATAGAAGAGGATGACATATAGTTTTTTGGTGTTAGTCAAAGTTTGAGTAACTTGGACACATTCCTTTGTTGCCATTAATGACAAAGGGGGAGATTGTTGGCAAGTTGACTCTCAGGGAGAATGTGACTTATTTTTTTTGTCATTATGCCAACAAAGCAATATGAAGTTTTTTCAAAGTAAACTTGTAAGACAAAATGGAAATTATAGAAGACAAAGCAGATCAGAGATATGCAATCGATCAGAGCACAAGCACACGTGCGACAGAACAAATCAAGACATGCATGTTCACACATAATCTCTATGATATGTTTTTATGCTTACATTATACACACGTGGTATAGAATTTTAGTACATACAAGTTATAGAAAGATCAAGTACACTAGTAGTTTAGAAAATAGAGTATGAAGCCGACTTCAGTTTTTTGATTAGCGTGTAATATTTTGTTTTGTGAAGGCTAAGAACCTATTGTAATAAGTTTGTAATCATGTATTAAACATTATTTTAAACATGCTTAAGCCAATTTGTTTGGAAGCATTGTGAATGTTGTTTTTGGGCCGACTAAGGTCTTTTTTATAGTCACGTCTATTCAGGCAGGAACATATATATATAACATGTAAACTTGTATTAGAGTGTGTCAAAGAAATATGTAGAAGAGAGATATAAAAGAACAATATAAGATGTCAGAATGAGATAAAAATCTTGAAGAGTATAAGAGCATCAATGCATAACTGGAACTGATCAGACAAGTGTGTCACATACAACAGTTCACTTTTTGGATATAGTGTATATCTATTATCAAGGAGGTTGTAGCCTTCATCCTATTGAGTAGAGAGCTTCTTGGACAGTGAGTCCTCACCCCTAATAGGGTTATTTGTATAAGACTCCTAACAACATCACACCCTTAACCAAGTCATTGTACTTGCACTGTAAAGACTGCTCCTAGCAGGGCAAAGGAACTTTAACAGGTTCATTAAACTAGTGCAATATTTGTGGGTACTAATTCCCACTGGGGTTTTCCTCTGATCCATATTTCCCCGTAATCATATCATGTGTTATGTGTTCTTGTATTAAGCTTCAAGTGATATATATTTGGTTTATGTTTAAATTTTATGAAATATAATAAATAGACAAACACTGATTCACCCCCCCCCCCCTCTTAGTGTTTCTAANAAATATAATAAATAGACAAACACTGATTCCCCCCCCCCCCCCTCTTAGTGTTTCTAACATGGTTATCATTTAGTACTTTCTTGCCATTTTCTGCTATTAAAATCCCAAATGAGTTGTAAAGTGTTGTATAGTGAACTGGTTTAGGTACACCTGTCTTGGTCTTGCAAAGACAAAAGTGGAGAGGGCAGTCTTGTCCCTATAGTTGGTCCAGTTACCTTAAAAGATCTTCGCATATTTTGAGCTAACCACTCTTAAAATCAATCTGAAGGTATATTGGTAGCTTTCAACGCATAAACATTTTTAAACACCAACAGAAGGCTTATTATATAGTTGGTGAGTTTGAAGAAATTATAGTGCTATGTCAACATGGTGTAAATATTCCTCCCATGTGTCTTCTTATAAGTAAATATCAAATAACACTAATACAAACTTCCTCAAAAATTTATTAATGATGAATATCATCAAAAAATTTAATGTAGTTTGTGATTAGTAAGACCAAAATGCATCACCAAAATCTCATAATTACCCTCATGAGCCCTAAATGCTATCTGGGAAATATTTTATTCTTTAATTTAAATTTGGTGATAACCCAATTTAAGATCTAACTTTTTAACAACAAAAAAAACTGTATTCAGTTCACTCAATAGGTCATCAATATCTAGAAAAGAAAATGTATCTTTGATGGTGTACAGGTTGAGTACTCTATATTTTGGAAGCATATACTATGTGTCACACTTTTTAACCACGTGTCACACTTTTTATATACTATTAACACTGGTGAGGAGGAAGCACTTTTTTAAAACCTAACAAATCCTACTTCTAATATCTCTTTAATATTTTTTCATTTTTTTTTTGTATATATGGGTACTTGTAAAGCTTGATGTTGGGTGGTTGGATTTTTGACACTAATTGTATGAGATGATCATGATCTATCTTAGGGGGAATTTTTTTAGGCATCTCTTCAAAAATTGTTGACTGATGAGAAATATTTTATCATAAATCTATATGGATAAGGTTTTTTTATTTATAGGTTTCCAATGAACATAATTGGGAAAAAATAGATAAGCTCCTTTCATGAGAACCTTTTGCATTTTATGAGAGCTTACCATTTGTGGAGATTTTGCATTCAACCCTCTTAGCTCCACTATCTTTCCTTTTAATTTAAACCTTGTAAGTAGTTAAAATTTCTTCTCAATTATTCCCGAGGTATCAATCCATTGTACTCCCCAAATAATATTTTTTGCAGTCATGGAGATAGCATACATTGGGCTATCAAGATGATGGTCTCCTATGGATAACTTAATATTGTAGCATTTTCCAAAATAGTTGATTGTACAACCATCTACAATTGAAACTTTAAAATCTAGAGCTAGATATATAAAATCACTCAAATTAGTAGCCAACATGTTTTTTATAAATTTATTAGTATTACTTGATTCTATCAACGTTTACGAGCTATCATTCTTTAAGGAACCACTACTTTGAGTATTTGTGAGGAAATAATGTTATCAAGTTCTAGACAATAAATAATTGGTTTAGAATCATGTGATTCCTCATTTGATCCCTTATCAACTTCTAATATTGGATACTCCTCTACTTCCTCACATAGAACTTCAATATAGAATTACTTTTTTTCATTGCATTTATGTTCTTGACTACATTTTCTATCACAACTAGAATATAGACATTTTTCTCTCTTGTTCTCAATCTATTGTGTTATTAATCTAGTGCAATTCCAATTAGAATGTTTTTAGTACCCTTTATCTCTTATCACACTAACCCTTTTGTTTCTAAAAAAAATATATTTCTCTACCCTAAGTGCTAAGACAAAAGGTTCATATGTAGAGGTGGGATTAAAAACATGCATGCCTCATATGGAATTTTTCCTTTGAGACCTCTAGAAAATAAATCATTTGTTTTATTATATAATTGAATCCACTCTCATAGATATATTTTGAAATTTTTTTATTTGGTCCTTTAAAGATCTGGTTTGTTGACATTTAGCTAGCTAGCTAAAGAAGATTTTGGTCACACTATTACTATAATGCAATTATAGCTCCTTAGTAAAACTTTATAATGAGAATATGATATTAAGATAGGTCATCCTTAATCTAGGAGCTAGTCCTTAGACATCCTCTAGTATATCAAGATAATTGACACAATAATTGTTTTAAAATGAGGTGATTACAAATTTAAAAAGGCTTCACTTAAATATGCATGAGAGGATAGGTAGAGTTGATAAGGTTGAGACAAGTGTGTCAACCTAGAGGAAGTATAGTATTGAGACCACTCAAAAATATACTATAAGATAAGCTAGAGCTCAAATAGGGCTCAACAATGGGTGATCCCACAATAGTGGGTTACACTTTTTTTCCTAAATGGACATTGAAGTCTACATTTTGAAAAACAATTTCATATTTGGATTGCATATTA
>MU223332.1:712400-723322 GCA_018584345.1 Thuja plicata
TAGTGTTCACATAATCCAGTCTCACTTCTTTACTCTGAACTAGCTCCCTCAAGTAACGATACTTGATAGCTATATGCTTTGTCTTTGAGTGCATAACAGGATTTTTAGAAATATTAATAGCACTTGTATTATCACAATATATGACAACTAGGTCAGTGATTTCTTCCTTCATACCTTTCAGTAGTATCTTCAACCACAAAAATGTTAGAATAGTTAACTGCTGTTGCCACATACTCAGCTTCAACTGTAGATTGTGAGGTGCAGTTCTATTTCTTTCTTGTCCAGGAGATCAATTTATTTCCTAAAAGAAATGCTCCACTAGTAGTTCTTTTCCTGTCATCAACATTTCCAGCCTAGTCAGATTCAGTGTAAACTCTGAGTTCAAACTTGTCATTCTTTTTGTAGTATAGACCATAGTCCTTAGTTCCTTTCAAATATCTTAGACTTATTTTGACTACCATCATGTGAGTTTCCTTAGGATAGGCAAAAAACCTTGCAACAATCCCAACAGCTAGGGAAATATCAGGCCTACTGTGTACAACATACTGTAGTTTTCCAATCATTGACCTATAGAGTGTTTGGTTCACTTCTTTTGTGTCATCATATTTTGTCATCTTCTGTCCAGTAGCCATGGGTGTACTCACTAGTTTGGAATCTTCCATTCCAAAAAAATTCAGTATCTCTTTGATATATTTAGATTGAGTGATATAGATACCATTCTTCATTTGATAAATTTGTAAGCCAACAAAGAATTTTATTTCACCAAACATAGACATCTCAAACTCAGTTTGCATCTCTGTTGCAAATTTCTGACATAACACATCTTGTCCACTAAATATGATGTCATCTACAAAAATTTCAGCTAATAATGTACCTTTGCTTTGCTCTATCTTCAAGTAAAAGTTGTTGTTATCATTGGTTCTTGCAAATCCAATCTTGATCAGATAATTGTGCAATCTCTCATACCATGCTCTTGGTGCTTGCTTCAATCCATATAATGCTTTGTGCAATCTTCAAACCATATCCCTTTTGTTTGGATCTACAAAGCCATCAGCTTTCTCAATATATACTTCTTCCAAGATACCATTGAGAAATTTAGATTTCACATCCATCTGATAAACTTTGAATCCTTTGTAGGCTGCATATGCAAGTAAGGTTCTGACACCTTCCAATCTTGCAACTGGGGTGAAGGTTTCACCATAGTCAATTCTTTCCTCCTGTGCATAACCCTTGCATACCAGTCTAGCTTTGTTTCTTGTCACATCTCCATGTTCATTCACTTTGTTCCTGAATACCCACTTAGTGCCAATTACATTTTATCCTTTGGCCTAGGTACAAGTGTCCAAGTTTTGTTCTTCTCAATTTTTTCAATCTCCTCATTCATTGCTTGTATCCAATCTTCATTTTCTAAAGCATCTTTTACTATTTTGGGCTCAAATTCACATAACAGACATGTGTCATTTTTCAACTTACTTCTTTTCATAACAGCAGAATCCTTTGATCCAATGATTTTATCAGAATTGTGATTTCTTCTCACATATTTTGCTAGGGTAGGCTCAGTCCTTGCTTTAGGTTCATTGTCTGTATTCAGTTCTGGTTGAGGAGCCAACCCTGTAAAAGGTTACAATAACACACTGCTAGGTGTGACCTGGTTAAAGGATTTAATCACCCTGTCAAGAGTGGGCTTTCTTAGAGGACTTAGAAAATTCCAATCTGAATGTCACCTTGTTAGAGGATTTATACAAATGACTGTTAATTCAACCTTGTTAAAGGATTTAACTGATACAATGGTAAGAAAGTAATCAGAAATTTGTGATCTGGTACATACAACTTACTTTGCAATTTAGATCCAATTATAGCTCTGATGTTAACTTGCTGGATAGCCTACATTGTCATTTCAACCTTCTAATCTTCTTGGAAATCCGTCAAGCAATCACACATGCAACTTTTTTCTTCTGCCTTTTGCCTTCTCTGCTAGATCATGCCAAATAGTAAATCAACTATGCAAACCTTCTGCATACACATACACTCTATCACACATCATGAATAACCCCTTGAGGTTATCATATACCTCTCTATCTAGGTCAGATAAATCTTTTTCCACTTAAGCAAGATCGTAGATCTTAGGTTAGGTCAGATCCAATGGATCATCCCATCTTTTCATTACATTTACTTCTCCAAAGTAGTCTCTAATTAAATCTTGAAACCATCCATTAATTATGGTTACCCATACATTAAATGATGTGGATCAATCTTTAATTAACATTACATATCCCAATAAAATTAACTAAGTCGGCCAAAGATCTCAAATCTCATCATTAATCCAATTACTGTAAGTCAGCCCACATCATTGTTTTCACTTAGCAATTTCAATGGTGCTCGGCATTGAGCAACTTTTTCTCATCACAAGCAACTTTACGCGGCACAAGCAACTTTGCTCGGCACAAGCCAAACTTGCTTGGCACAGAACAGCCAGAAAAACTATCTTTGAAAGATAAACAACTAATTACTTTTCCAGAGTGCCAACTAATCAAGTATCCTTTTATTTTCCTTAACTCAACCATTCACTTGGTCTTCTTGTTAAATCTTCTTTATCAACAATAGATATGGTACTCAAACAGATAACAATAGTCTCACCAATTAAGGTTTGACATCAATGACAAAATAACAATTTCTTGCATTGTCACTCTCCAACATAAGTAAGGTTGAATGTCTTGGTATGGATACTTAATAGAAGATCTCTAGTTGTGATCATATTTTTATGTTTAGAGATGTCAATAGCTAATACATGTCAGTTTGGAAAAGTTAGAATGATGATTTGAGAGAGTTATGACAGATTTATCAGGCACTAGAATTTTGGTTATTTAGGAAGACGATGCGGTGTTAGCACTTTTTCTTGCACCACAACCTTAAAATGAAAATATAGCCTATATACTTGAATGCAACCTCTTTTAGGCAAGAGAAAGGCTAATTGCTAAGGTATTTGATAACACTAGGGATACCTATTATCATCTCCTTCATTTTTGACCTCCACAGACTCAGGCAGGTATTACCTATTAAAGATTACTGATACTTTAGCCCATGTATTTGGTAGATTACTTCATTCACTGGCTATGTACCTAAAACCTCACTGTAACAACTTATAGAATACTTTAGAAATTGCAATGATTGATCTGAAACAGAGTATTATAAGCCAGGCTATGGTTTTGATAACATGAACCAATGAGACAAGGATTTGCATCCTTCTTCCTTTTGTTTTTAGGAGAGATAACCTAATGATTCACTCTCTAAGAAATCAACAAAATGGACAATATCCTGTTGATATGAGTCCTTAATGAGTTAAGCTCATTTGTTCTAAAAACTAGATGAAATTGATTAATTTGTGTATAACTGTATGGAGAAAACACTTGTTCAACAAACTCTAGATCAGTGCCTATTCCTTGGGAAAAGAGTTAATGAAAACATATGTCAACAATAAAAAAACTAATGCAATACTAAAGAATGCCTTACAAACTTCATACAATCCAGATTGGATGCCTTAGAAACAATATACTCAACTCAATACTTCTTCATCAGATCTTCACAACCATGTCCTGCTCTCTGAAACCATTTACAAAATTTAACTCTCTCCTTGAGAAAGACTCACAAATGATTAGACACACTACCTTGTAGTAGGTATATTTTAGATGCCTTACAAATGAACTATACTAGAGCATAAACATAGTCAAAAGAGACAAGACAACAATGAGTAGGAACTGCACTATATTCTTATTAATCCAAATTGTTTCTAGATATCCAGACAGTAAACTCAAGAACTAAGCATGAAATAGAAGTATGCTTTACAAATAGAAATATTCAAACCAATGGTAACTTGTACTAAATGAGGCAAAGACAGGAACAAGAACAAGACCAGGAACCAGAACATGAACCTCTATCAGAACCCCCAAAAACCAAAAAAGAGAAGAGAATAAAAAGAACCTAAGAAACACTAATCTTTCAAAGTAATTCACACCTGTCCCCTTTTTGAAAATCTGACTTATCTCATTCTGTCTTTTCTCAGTAAATATCTGAACTCCATCGGTGGCCTCCAAACTTGTTTTCAAGTGCCTCCAAAATCTGATATTGAAACTGTCGGTGATCTTTAAAATATGACTTATCTTCTTTCAAAGTCTTACAAAATCAGATTGAGTTCATTAATGACTGACTCCATCTGTCTTTTCACAATCTTATTTTATCCTCTGCAAATATCCTTCACTTTCCACTAAGAAATCCATCCAATCTGATTCCATCTGCTGAGAAAATATCTTTGAAATCTGAGAAAATATCTTCTCAAAAAACCTCCCGAAAAGCTCTAATAAATCTGACTTTTGCAATAAAATATATGTGCATTTTTTCTCATCCCTCTGTGCAAATCTGATTTCGCTTGCCCCTTCAAAATCTGACCTTTCTTTGCCTGAGAAAATTTCATTTTATCCTCTGAGAAACCCTCTGGGAAAGCCTTGTCAAACTTTGAAATAAAAAAATATATAGAATATGCAAAAGATTATATTTTAAGTCCTTTTAACCTTTGAACCTTATGCATTTTTGTCTTTGAAAATCTTCACTTTACTTTAATATGCCTAGACTTCACCAGTTTTTAACACTTGTCACATGCTGATTCGCTGCTATAAACTGGTTTTCAACTGTGCCTTTAACCCTGGTTATGTTTTTCTTCTTTGTCTCTGAGTCTCACAAAATTTTTAACTCATCTATCAACCTTTGGCGACCACATGACCAACCACAGTCTCCATGTCTCCAAAAATTTTCAACTTAACTGCGAACTTCTCATGACCTAGCGACTAGCATCTGGCAACTAACTCCCATCTGGCAACCATGCGACTAGTGGCTATCTCCTCATCACGATGATTATCTCTGGTATCTGGCTACTTCATGACTAACCACTAGCGATCAGTCACCAAGTCTCGGTGGTGATCTTTAGCATCTCCTGACTGTGCGACTAACCGCTAGCGGTCAGTTGCCAAGTCTTTGAATCCTGGCAGCTACTGGCAATCTTCCTCCTGACTACGCGACCGGATGCCACATGTCACTTTTGTCAAAAAAAAATTTCCTTCATTTTCGGTCATAGAAATCGAGGCGTCAGATGACTGGGCGCGCGCGTGGAGAGCCTCTTCTTCTTTCTTCAAATTCAAATGTTCTCATTTTTCCTTATAAGGATTCCAAAATTCTTCTGAGGCATGAATGTGGGATATTGGGTTTTCATGTTTTAAAGTGATTTTCAAAATTTGGGTTAACATTTAGGGGTCTGCCTATGCATTCATTCCTCCAACCCTCAAGGGCCTGCAAAGAGCCTCTGGGCTCTCTTACTTACAATGAAAGATAGTGTTTTAGTATATAAACACTAAAAATGCCCCCGCATAGGCAATATGGGACAAAACACCATTCATGTTTTTCAATTTTTCTGAGAATTTCCTATATAAACTGCTTGCTAATGGCTTCACATCTTTGTAAAGGGAGACCATGAATGTCCTCTAATGGTCTAGGCACCCCTCTTCATGGTTTTACCTCTACAAATTTGAACTTAAAATTTCCAAAAAACTTCAAACTACTCCCTCTTTTACTATTGCAGCATTTCTGTGGTTTCATATTTGCTAAACATTCTAAAGAACATCCCTTTGTTACCAACGCAGCATGCCCATCATTTTTTCCAAATTATTCTTCCATTCCATACTTGCACAAGTTTATGTTCTTCAATATTTGCAGTTTGCAATGTGATTTTGGGTTTAATGTTTCAAAATCTGCAACTTTACTCCACCAGAATGGGCGCAACATCTTATGGTTTTTCCATGCCTTGCGCAAGCTTTAAAGGGTTGTAATCACATTTTAAACTGTTTGAAATTGCAAATTCTTCATTTAATATGCTTCTCTGGCTTCCACATGATAACTCCACATGATGATGAGTTGTTGTTTTAAATATGTTTAACAACATTCCATTCCCCCTCCATATCTGTGCAGACTCCAGTTCTGTGATTGCAGAAGATGCCAAACACACTTTGCAATCTAGTTTCAAACATTGTTTAACCTCTCCAACATGCTACACAGCCTTTTTTGGAAAATAGGATTTGTTGTTTTTAAATTCTTTTGAATATCTCAACTTACCATGCGTGGGTTGTTCATTAAAATATTTGGAAAATGTTACTTTGTGCAGATCCTTTTGTTTCTCCATTTCAAATCCAGTATAGCGCTTAGAAACTAAATTTATTTTTTAATGCCCATTTATGCTTAGTACATGGGCTCCTTTCTTTATATAAAACATTTCCTGGCTAATTTAGATCCATCTCCATTAGTGACACTACAAGAGATGTTAGTGTAACATTTCCAAAATGCAATCTGCAAGCTGCAGGCAATGATTTTTTTATTCTAGAATCTGATGGAGACATGCTCAAAAGCAAAGATTCAGCTTTCCAAATATCCCTTACATAAAGCCTTTGCACTTCAAAGCTTGAGGAAAGCCTTCTAACAATGCCTTGAGCCATCTTTGATGATACCCCATTTATAGGTGCAACCTCCCCTTCTAGTCTTCTTACTACTTTAAGCACAATGTCATGGGGGTCATCAAGATTACTAGACCCTTGATATGTGCCAAAATATCCACCCTTGCAATATCACTGTCCATAATGGTGAACATTCTTATATACCCTAGGATACAATATTGGCAGCTGTGTGAAAAGCACCATAGGTTGTGATAAAGCAGGAGTTCCGATGAGTAAGATACAATGTTGTGCTTTATGTAAGAGAGGAATGCAAGCATCTGTCCTTCTTGCTTGACCATTCTTATCATTGGGCTCTTGTGTCATGGTATTCTTATACTTGGACTTTACCTCACCCTCAAAACCATGAATCTTGTTTATAATCTTGCTTTCATGATTTCTGCTAGAAAGATAAAGCCCACTTGGATACGTGCATTTGATTGTATATTCATTAAAAAACTTTCAACAAATCTAGCCTGCACTTTTTAGTCAACCATCTTTTCTTATGCGTCCTTCTGGTCCTTATGTACTTCAAACTTGAATCTGTATTCTAAATACAAACTTCTATGCAAAATTGATTTGGAAAATTGAACTAGCGGCCTTCATGATCACTTTTGCAATTTGACGACATATCAGCAACTAGCCTCTGGGACAAGCCTTAAAAACTGATGAAAACAAGCCATCTAAATCTGGCACTTGGCAAAATGATTTAATCATCATCATTAAATACACATGCAGAAGGTCTTCACCAGATTCATCCTCAGGCACAAGACATAACAGTGCAAACTTAGCCTTTCAGAAAAATGTGTATGTGCAAATGCTGAAACAACATAAATCTCCTTCAGATTGACCACTACAAAATCATTGAAACAAGCTCTGAAATTTCACCATTAGGTCAAATAGTAGATTCATATGCAATGAAAATGGTCCCATAATCAGATCTTGAAAATAACATTCAGATGGAAAGTTATCATTTCCTTAAATTGACCATTTTGCAAACTTAACTCTTTTCTGAACTGCAAATTGAATAAAATGCCCCTAATACTAAATTCATAGGGTCATCAAAATGAACCTTCAGAATCCTGACCTATGATCCTAGATTCAATTCCATATGTAGAATGCAAAACCTTAGTTACCTTGTTATGAAAACAAACCTCTTAACTGATACCAATCTGTAAATATTAGCATCCTAACACCTTTAAGAATTTTAACACAGTGAAAAAGTAGAAACTGAATATGGAATTAGCATGGAGAAAGAATCAACCGGATTGGTAGAAGTCTGCAAATCTACAAAAGAGTTCACTCCCAGGTCTACAATGCACAAAAACTTTTTAATTATGTCTGACCTTGAACCGGGTGCAAATAGGGAAACTACAAAGTATGCCATTTAATTCTGAATTCTGCATTTTCAGTGAAACTTTAATAAATCAGAAATGGAAAGGCTCTGGAAAAGTGAGTAAATGGATTGGAAGGAATCTGTAAATCCTCAAGTGAGTACACTCTCATGTTTTCAATACAAGGGATAGCTCAATTATCCAAAATTTTCACCCGGGTACACATTTTCAAAACCACAAAGTGGACAACCTAGCAATTCTGCACTTGAATACTCAGGAAATCAGAAATATTCACCAATGGAATGGTTCTAAAAAACTTATCATCTAATTTCATAGGGATCTGCAAAATAGAAATATTGGTTCATTTTCATGATTACAATACCTGGGAACACACCATTATGTCATACCTATCCATTTGATCAAAGATGCATGCCTTCAAAATAAGGTATTCAGAAATCTGCATTCAACAACTTTTGGAAACTTAACAAAGTGCCAACAGAATCAGACTAGTAAATTGCTCAAATGGATTCATCATGATCTAGGATCTAAAACATAAACTCTCTGATATGCATGTAACACATTCCCAAAGTGATGGCCTATCAAACTCAACAGGGTGCAAGATATTCAGAAACAAACTAGGCCCCGGACAGCAAAATGACACTTTAGCAAAATGCAAATATAGGTGACCCCCTCAAAATGACTACTCCCTAAACATGTCAGATTTGGAATTTAGGAGTTGGAACCCACTGCATATGCCAAATGGAAGGTACTGAACCTTCTTCCCAATTGGTACCTCATGGAAATCATCCGGGCATCCCTTTCAAGCATTCTAACTGAGCCTTCTCACATAAAATTTTAAGGGTATTCACTTTGCTTATCTGAAAATTTAACATGGTCACTCCAAATTTGTTCCAAATTTGAGAGGACCAATAGTGGCTCTGACTGAGGATAGCTTAAACACAAGTTTATACTGAGAACCATAGATCTCTGGAGTAGCAGACCACCCCAAAACTTCAAAATCTGATTTTACCCTCTGTTTCCTCTTCTCACTTTCACCTCTCAAAACTTTTCAAAAAATGGGGAAACCTTTAACTGAAAGAAAAAACACAATTGAAACGGAAAAAAACCATACAATATGTATATTATCTATAAGAGGCCCAAAACCCCAAAACTGAGATCAACTCTTCCCTCTGTCAAACAAAAATCTCTCTGCCCCATGTTTCAAGAATATGATAATAGTGCCACTCTTATCTATCTGGTCCAATCCACTGTCATCCTGTATCAACTCATCATATGACAGAAAATCTACATATTCTTCATATGAGCTTCCATAAACATTAGACAGATTGTCATTATAAAAAATGTGTGGCATATATATGTCACATTCGTTGGATAAGAACATACTTTGATATCTGTGACATTTATCATCTTTCATTTGTAAACCACAACTGACAAACTCACCCTTGAAGTGAAAGGAGGGATACTCAACCTCTATCATACTACTTGGGCAAGCATCATTAGTTCCAATCACATCCATTACTTGCCTCTCAAAAGAAAACATACCTTGATCTTCAAGCAAAATCTGAGAGGCCTTATCACTTGGAAAATGATCATCAAACTTAGAACATGGAGCAATAACCTCTTTATCAAAAATAGGAGCACCCTGCCATTTATCATCATCAAACAAATTTAAAGAAATGTGGTGGGTGGGAGGGAAAATACCAATACATTGAATGTTTGCCAATGAAACTTGAGCCACTGATTGACCATGATTTAATGGTTCAAAGGTAGATTTAAAATCAAGACAAGATTCAAAATCCTCATTGTTATCTAAATCAGTTCTCAACTCCATATTTAGATTTTCCACATCTGCTGAATCTAAAACCACACTGAAAACCTCATCATCTGATAAATCAAACTAAATTTTAGTGTAGCCTTGTGAAGAAGGAGTGCAAGAAGAAACAATATCACATATGTCCAAATCAGAATGCACTGATTCATTTTCCTTGTCAAAATCAATATGTGTTGGACATGAAATTTCAAAGCTTCCATTTCCTGAATATCTAAGATACTCAATAGATAAAATCTCTATAATTTGTTCACTCTGAAGGAAACAATAGTCATCTTCTTCATTTATCTCCTTATTGTCTTCTTGCGTGATGCTGCAAATTTCTTCTTGGTTGGAGTCTTGTAGTGAAACCACTAAAATCATATCATTTTGTGTAAGGTCCTTACTACAAACACTCATGTCTGCATCATATTTGTCTTCTTTGTGGTTGCATATATCTTTCTCATTGTCTTGTTCTTCATAAAGATTTATATCAATATCATAATCAGCAAAATCTTCACCAGCAGTAGACTCTTCATCATCACTAAACATATATTCATCTTTAAAATCAAATTCATTATATTCTTCACAATCAGATTTATCATCAGCATCTTCAATAATCTCAAAAAATTTAGACTCAATATCATTTATTTCAACATCAGATACATCTTTAGAAGAAGCATCTTCTAAACCCTCTATCCATTCTATAACTTGTTGAAAAAAATCTGCCCTCTGAGCCATTGATAACTTACATGTATAAGGAAAACAAATTTGAACAAATAACTCAACCAATACATACTCCTAACGAAAAAAAATGATACCATAACCTTGTAGCTTATTAGTGAATCTTATGAAAAAATCATTTGGTGATTCATCTTCCTCTCTGCTCATGTATCCTTGCAAAATTAAAACCACCTTTTCTTGAAGACTTTGTCTCAACATATCTATCTCTGCTTTGATAAAATCAAACTCTGATATAGGATCTTTTGATTCAGATATGCCATGTTCTTCACTGTGCTCCTTATCCTCATACTTCTCTACATCACCAGACTCCTCAAAATCACTAAATCATTTAATAAAACAAGCCTCTAATGCTTCCATGGATTCTGGGTATGTGCAAGATCATGGGGGGCCAAACTATGCCCTTAAGTGGCAATGAAAAATCAGCAAAATCAAGGTTAGTCAACTTGACGTGAAAATTTGAACTAGCTATCAACTTAATATCAAAAAGTT
>MU223332.1:763179-794874 GCA_018584345.1 Thuja plicata
TTAAATAATAAAAAAATATAAATTTCAAATTGATTTCATATATTATTAAAAAAATCAATACAAAACCCCATTTTTACCAAAAAAACTACATTTAACATGAAAATGAAAAAAATCAATCTAGACATAAAAAGAATTTACTCACTGGATAAACAGTGGAGTCGAATTTATTTTTGGAGCAATCAGGTACCTGAAAAAATCATGTATATGATATATCTAGCCATTTTGGAAACCTAAAGTGATGAGAGAAATGAGGAAAGCGGCTAGTGGGTTTTTGATTTATTCCAAAGGTTTCGGGTACTCGAAAAAATTAGGTACCCGATATTTTTAGGTACCCAAAAAAATCATGTACCCGATAAGGCTTGTGATTTGGTGTCAGGTTTGTCCAGGTGTAATGACAACTAGGCCTACTAAAAAGTCAACAAGTGCTTTCATGCGCTTTTGGACGAGTGAAAAGTGGATTTTTTTCACATTGCCACTTTTTGGCCCCCAATGATCTTGCACATACCCTTCTATTGAGTCATGAGGTAGATTGCTAAACCAATCTCTTGCAACATCAACTAAGGATATTACAATTTTTTTTATCAATATATCCTCATGTGAAATGTTATGGCTATCTACCAAGCCAGCAAACTTTTCTAAATGATCTTCAGCTGATTGCTCACCAAAACCAGCAAACTTTGGCAAACACTCCCTCACCTTTGATGGAATATAATTTGGATATCCATGGATACCATCAAAAACAATTGCTCCAAACAAATTATTACCCCTCCAATCACTAGATTGTGACATCTTAGCAATCAAAAAGATTACAAACTGCCTCTTTTCAAATACATATCTCCTTCAAATTTTGCAAAAATGCAAGTAAAACTTGAAATATGTAAACCTCTTTTTTCACACCTTTATCCTTTTTGCTATAGTGCTACAATCACTTGATAAGGAAAACTATCAAAACTTTGTGAAATACCTGGATGTACTTGAGCTACTGCAAATATGTGATTTGAAAACACCTCCAAATCAATTGTATTGTAAAGCTGCCAATTTGTTGCAGAGAAAACTATTTGCAACCGGCTGAGATATTTTTTCTAGCTCTGACTTCTTCAAATCAACAATCTCACATACACCACACATAAAGCCCTTTATTGATTCCTCTAATCATAAAAGTCCAAAATCTATTGTCCTTCGCACTACAAGTCCACTTTTCTTTTTTGTAGTCTTTCTTCAATGTGCACACTGGTGCAAATCAGAGAACTCAGAGTCGCCACTCACCAATAGTGAGATTCTGTTGATACTATCTTGGAGAAACTAAAAAATTTCAGACACTTTGCAACAAACAATAGATAGACTTGACTCTTTTTATAAAACATAAGGAATATATCCTTTCTTTTTTGTAACACATGACTCTATAACTGTCTTACTATTGACTTACTCCAGAAATTCTGATTTCTTCAATAAGATTTGTATACTTTTACTCCCCAGCAGAGTCACCAATTTGTTAGCACTTTTTCTTACACCACAACCTTAAAATGATAGTATATCCTATATACTTGAATGTGACCTCTTTTAGGCAAGAGAAAGGCTAATTGCTGAGGTATTTGATAACACTGCGGATACCTATTATCACCTCCTTCATTTTTTATCTCCACAGACTCAGGCAGGTATTACCTATTAAAGATTACTGATACTCCAACCCATGTATTTGGTGGATTACTTCATTCACTAGATATGCACCTAAAACCTCACTGTAACAACTTATAGAATACTTTAGAGATTGCAATGATTGATCTGAAACAGAGTATTATATGTCAGGCTATGGTTTTGATAACATGAACCAATGAGACAAAGATTTGCACCCTTCTTCCTTTTGTTTTTAGGAGGGATAACCTAATGATTCACTCTCTAAGAAATCAACAAAATGGACAATATCCTGCTAATATGAGTCCTTAATGAGTTCAGCTCATTTGTTCTAAAAACTATATGAAATTGATTAATTTGTGTATAACTGTATGGAGAAAACACTTGTTCAGTGAACTCTAGATCAGTGCCTATTCCTTGGGCAAAGAGTCAATGAAAACATATGTCAACAATAAAAAACTAATGCAATACTGAAGAATGCATTACAAAATTCATAGAATCTAGATTGGATGCCTTGCAAACAATATACTCAACTCAATACTTCTTCATCAGATCTTCACAACCATGTCCTGCTCTTTGAAACCATTTACAAAATTTAACTCTCTCCTTGAGAAAGACTCACAAATGATTAGAAACACTACCTTGTAGTAGGTATATTTTAGATGCCTTACAAATGAACTATACTAGAGCATAAACACAGTCAAAAGAGACAAGACAACAATGAGTAGGAACTGCACTGTATTCTTATTAATCCAAATTGTTTCCAGATATCTAGACAATAAACTCAAGAACTAAGCATGAAATAGAAGTGTTCTTTACAAATAGAAATCTTCAAAATAATGGTAACTTGTACTAAACCAGGCAAAGACAGGAACAAGAACAAGACCAGGAACCTCCATAGGAACCAGAACAGGAACCTCTATCAGAACCCCCAAAAACCATAAAAGAGAAGAGAATAAAAAGAACCTAAGAAACCCTAATCTTTCAAAGTAATTCACACCTGTCCCCTTTTTGAAAATCTAACTTATCTCATTCTGTCTTTTCTCAGTAAATATCTAAACTCCATCAGTGACCTCCAAACTTGTTTTCAACTGCCTCCAAAATCTGATATTGAAACTATCGGTGATCTTTAAAATATGACTTATCTTCTTTCAAAGTCTTACAAAATCAGATTGAGTTCATTAATGACTGACTCCATCTGTCTTTTCACAA
Organism: Thuja plicata; assembly: GCA_018584345.1. Taxonomy (NCBI): domain Eukaryota; kingdom Viridiplantae; phylum Streptophyta; class Pinopsida; order Cupressales; family Cupressaceae; genus Thuja; species Thuja plicata. Next base: position 766,024 of record MU223332.1, read on the forward strand.
TCTTATTTTATCCTCTACAAATGTTCTTCATTTTCCACTAAGAAATCCATCCAATCTGATTCCATTTGCTGAGAAAATATCTTTGAAATCTAAGAAAATATCTGCTCAAAAAACCTCCCGGAAAGCTCTAATAAATCTGATTTTTGCAATCAAATATATGTGCATTTTGTCTCATCCCTCTATTCAAATCTGATTTCACTTGCCCCTTCAAAATCTGACCTTTCTTTGCCTGAGAAAATCTAATTTTATCCTCTGAGAAACCCTCTAGGAAAGCCTTGTCAAACTTTGAAATAAAACAATTTACAGAATATGCAAAAGATTATATTTTAAGTCCTTTTAACCTTTGAACCTTTTGCATTTTTGTCTTTGAAAATATTCACTTTACTTTAATATGCCCAGACTTCACCATTTTTTTACACTTGTCACATGCTAATTCGCTGCTATAAACTAGTTTTCAACTGTGCCTTTAACCCTGGTTACCTTTTTCTTCTTTGTCTCTGAGTCTAACAAAAATTTTAACTCATCTATCAACCTTTGGTGACCATGCGACCAACCATAGTCTCCATGTCTCCAGAAATTTTCAACTTAACTGTGAACTTATCGCGACCTAGCGACTAGCATCTAGCAGCTAACTCCCATCTGGTGATCATGCGATAGGTGGCTATCTCCTCATTGCGACGGTTGTCTCTGGTATCTAGCTACTTCATGACTAACTGCTAGCGGTCAGTTGCCAAGTCTCAGTGGTGATCTTTAGCATCTCCTAACTATGTGACTAACCACTAGCGGTCAGTCGCCAAGTCTCTGAATCCTGGCGGCTACTGGCAATCTTCCTCCCGGCTGTGCGACCGGATGCCACATGTCACTTTTGTCAAAATTTGTTTTCCTTCATTTTTGGGCACAGAAACTGAGGCATCAGATGACTAGGCACATGTGTGGAGAGCCTCCTCTTCTTTCTTCAAATTCAAATGTTCTCATTTTTCCTTATAAGGATTCTGAAATCCTTCTGAGGCATGAATGTGGGATATTGGGTTTTCATGTTTTAAAGTGATTTTTGAAATTTGGGATAAAATTTAGGGGTCTTCCTATGCATTCATTCCTCCAACCCTCAAGGGCCCACAAAGAGCCTCTAGGATCTCTTACTTACAATGAAAGATAGATTTTTTGTATATAAACACTAAAAACGCCCCCGCACAGGAAATATGGGACAAAACACCATTCATGTTTTTCAATTTTTCTGAGAATTTCCTGTATAAACTTCTTGCTAATGGCTTCACCTATTTATAAATGGAGACCATGAATTTCCTCTAATGGTCTAGGTGCCCCTCTTCAAGGTTTTACCTCTATAAATTTGAACTTAAAATTTCCAAAAAACTTCAAACTACTCCCTCTTTTACTATCGCAGCATTTCTGTGGTTTCATATTTGCTAAACATTCTAAAGAACATCCCTTTGTTACCAACGTAGCATGCCCATCATTTTTTCCAAATTATTCTTCCATTCCATACTTGCACAAGTTTATGTTCTTCAATATTTGTAGTTTGCAATGTGATTTTGGGTTTAATGTTTCAAAATTTGCAACTTTACCCCACCAGAATGGGCGCAACATCTTATGGTTTTTCCATGCCTTGCGCAAGCTTTAAAGGGTTGTAATCACATTTTAAACTGTTTGAAATTGCAAATTCTTCATTTAATACGCTGCTCTGGCTTCCACATGACAACTCCACATAATGATGAGTTGTTGTTTTAAATATGTTTAACAACATTCCATTCCCGCTCCATATCTGTGCAGACTCCAGTTCTGTGATTGCAGAAGATGCCAAACACACTTTGCAATCTGGTTTCAAACATTTTTTAACCTCTCCAACATGTTGCACAACCTTTTTTGGAAATTGGATTTGCTATTTTTAAATTCTTTTGAATATCTCAACTTACCATGCGTGGGTTGTTCATTAAAATATTTGGCAAATGTTACTTTGTGCAGATCCTTTTGTTTCTCCATTTCAAATCTAGTACAGCGCTTAGAAACTAAATTTAGTTTTTAATGCCCATTTATGCTTAGTACATGGGCTCCTTTCTTTATATAAACATTGCCTGGCTAATTTAGATCCATCTCCATTAGTGACACTACAAGAGATGTTAGCATAACATTTTCAAAATGCAATCTGCAAGCTGCAGGCAATGATTTCTTTATTCTGGAATCTGATGGAGACATGCTCGAAAGTAAAGATTCAGCTTTCCAAATATCCCTTACACAAAGCCTCTGCACTTCAAAGCTTGAGGAAATCCTGCTAACAATGCCTCGAGCCATCTTTGACGATACCCCATTTATAGGTGCAACCTCCCCTTCTAGTCTTCTTACTAGTTTAAGCACAATGTCATGGGGGTCGTCAAGATTACTAGATCCTTGATATGTGTCAAAATATCCACCCTTGCAATATCACTGTCCATAATGGTGAACATTCTTATATACCCTAGGATGCAACACTGGAAGCTGTGTGAAAAGCTCCATAGGTTGTGATAAAGCAAGAGTTCTGGTGAGTAAGATATAATGTTGTGCTTTATGTAAGAGAGGAATGCAAGCATCTATCCTTCTTGCTTGACCATTCTTAACATTGGGCTCCTGTGCCATGGTGTTATTATACTTGGACTTTACCTCACCCTCAAAACCATAAATCTTGTTCATAATCTTTCTTTCATGATTTCTGCTAGAAAGATAAAGCCCACTTGGATACGTGCATTTGATTGTATATTCATTAAAAAACTTTCAACAAATCCAGCCTGCACTTTTCAGTCAACCATCTTTTCTTATGCGTCCTTCTGGTCCTAATGTACTTCAAACTTGAATCTGTATTCTGAATACAAACCACTATGAAAAATTGATTTGTAAAATTGAACTAGCGGCATTCATGATCACTTTTGCAATTTGACAACATATCAGCATCTAGCCTCCGGGACAAGCCTTAAAAACTAATGAAAACAAGCCATCTGAATCTTCCACTCAGCAAAATGATTTAATCATCATCATTAAATACACATGCAGAAGGGCTTCACCAGATTCATCCTCAGGAACAAGACATAAACGTGCAAACTTAGCCTTTCAGAAAAATGTGTATGTGCAAATGCTGAAACAACATAAATCTCCTTCAGATTGACCACTGCAAAATCATTGAAACAAGCTCTGAAATTTCACCATTAGGTCAAATAGTAGATTCATATGCAATGAAAATGGTCCCATAATCATATCTTGAAAATAACATTCAGATGGAAATTTATCATTTCCTTAAAATGACCATTTTGCAAACTTAACTCTTTTCTGAACTGCAAACTGAATAAAATGCCCCTGATACTGAATTCATAGGGTCATCAAAATGAACCTTCAGAATCCTGACCTCTGATCCTAGATTCAATTCCATATGTAGAATGCAAAACCTTAGTTACCTTGTTCTGAAAACAAACCTCTTAACTGATACCAATCTGTAAATATTAGCATCCTAACACCTTTCTGAAGTTTAACACAGTGAAAAAGTAGAAACTGAATCTGGAATTAGCATGGAGAAGGAATCAACCGGATTGGTAGAAGTCTGCAAATCTAAAAAAGAGTTCAATCCTAGGTCTACAATGCAGAACAACTTTCAATTATTTCTGACCTCGAACCGGGTGCAAATAGGGAAACTACAAAGTATGCCATTTAATTCTGAATTCTGCATTTTCAGTGAAACTTTAATAAATCAGAAATGGAAAGGCTCTAGAAAAGTGAGTAAATGGATTGGCAGGAATCTGTAAATCCTCAGGTGAGTACACTCTCATGTTTTTAATACAAGGGAAAGCTCAATTATCCAAAATTTTCTCCTAGGTACACATTTTCAAAACCTCAAAGTGGACAACCTAGCAATTCTGCACTTGAATACTCAGGAAATCAGAAATATTCACCAATGGAATGGTTCTAAAAAACTTATCATCTGATTTCATAGGGATCTGCAAACTGGAAATATTGGTTCATTGTCATGATTATAATACATGGGAATACACCATGATGTCATACCTATCCATTTGATCAAAGATGCATGCCTTCAAAATAAGGTATTCAGAAATCTGCATTTAACAACTTTTGGAAACTTAACAAAGTGCCAACAGAATCAGACTAGTAAATTGCTCAAATGGATTCATCATGATCTGGGATCTAAAACATAAATGATTTGATATGCATGTAACACATTCCCAAAGTGATGGCCTATGAAACTCAACAAGGTGCAAGATATTCAGAAACAAACTAGGCCCTGGACAACAAAATGAAACTTTATCAAAATGCAGATTTAAGTGACCCCCTTAAAATGACTACTCCCTAAACATGTTAGGTTTTGAATTTAGGAGTTGGAACCCATTGCATATGCCAAATGGAAGGCACTAAACCTTATTCCCAATTGGTACCTCATGAAAATCATCCGGGCATCCCTTTCAAGCATTCTAACTAAGCCTTCTCACATAAAATTTTAAGGGTATTCACTTTGCTTATCTGAAAATTTAACATGGTCACTCCAAATTTGTTCCAAATTTGAGAGGACCAATAGTGGCTCTAACTTAGGATGGTTTAAACACAATTTTATACCGAGAACCACAGATATTTGGAGGAGCAAACCACCCCAAAACTTCAAAATCATATTTTACCCTCTCTTTCCTCTTCTCACTTTCACCTCTCAAAAATTTTCAAAAAATGGGGAAACCTCTAACTGAAAGAAAACACACAACTGAAAGGGAAAGAAACTGTACAATATGTATATTATCTATAAGAGGCCCACAGCCCCAAAAATGAGATCAAATCTTACCTCTGTCAAACATAGAGCTCTCTGCCCCATGTTTCAAGAATATGATAACAGTGCCACTCTTATCTATCTGGTCCAATCCACTGTTATCCTGTATCAACTCATCATATGACAAAAAATTTGCATATTATTCATATGAGCTTCCATAAACATTAGACATATTGTCATTATAAAAAATGTGTGGCATATATATGTCGCATTCATTAGATAAGAACATACTTTCATATCTGTGACATTTATCATCTTTCATTTGTAAACCACAACTGACAAACTCACCATTCAAGTGAAAGGAGGGATACTCAACCTCTATCATAATGCTTGGGAAAGCATCATTAGGTCCAATCACATCCATTACTTTCCTCTCAAAATAAAACATACCTTGATCTTCAAGCAAAATCTGAGAGGCCTTATCACTTGGAAAATGATCATCAAACTTAGGACATGGAGCAATAACCTCTTTATCAAAAATAGGAGCATCCTACCATTTATCATCATCAAACAATTTTAAAGAAATGTGGTGGGTGGGAGGGAAAATACCAATACATTGAATGTTTTCCAATGAAACTTGAGCCACTGATTGACCATGATTTAATGGTTCAAAGGTAGATTTAAAATCAAGACAAGATTCAAAATCCTCATTGTTATCTAAATCAATTCTCAACTCCATATTTAGATTTTCCACATCTGTTGAATCTGAAACCACACTGAAAACCTCATCATATGATAAATCAAATTGAATTTTAGTGTAGCCTTGTGAAGAAGGAGTGCAAGAAGAAACAGTATCACATATGTCCAAATCAGAATGCACTGATTCATTTTCCTTGTCAAAATCAATATGTGTTGGAAATGAAAGTTCAAAGCTTCCATTTCCTAAATATCTAAGATACTCAAAAGATTAAATCTCTATAATTTGTTCACTCTGAAGGGAACAACAGTCATCTTCTTCATTTATCTCCTTACTCTCTTCTTGTATGATGCTGCAAATTTCTTCTTAGTTGGAGTCTTGTAGTGAAACCATTGAAATCATATCATCTTGTGTAAGGTCCTTACTACAAACACTCATGTCTGCATCATAGTTGTCTTCTTTCTGGTTGCATATATCTTTCTCATTGTCTTGATATTCATAAAGCTTTATTTCAATATCATAATTAGCAATATCTTCACCAGCAGTAGACTCTTCATCATCACTAAACATATATTCATCTTTAAAATCAGATTCATTATATTCCTCACAGTCAGATTTATCATCAGCATCTTCAATAATCTCAAAATTTTTAGACTCAATATCATTGATTTCAACATTAGATACATCTTTAGAAGAAGTATCTTCTAAACCCTCTATCCATTCTATAACTTGTTGAAAAAAATCTTCCCTCTGAGCCATTGATAACTTATATTTATAAGGGAAACAAATTTGAACAAATAACTCAACCAATACATACTCCTGAGGACAAAAAATGATACCATAACCTTGTAGCTTATTAGTGAATCTTATGAAAAAATCATTTGGTGATTCATCTTCCTCTCTGCTCATGTGTCCTTGCAAAAGTAACACCACCTTTTCTTGAAGACTTTGTCTCAACATATCTGTCTCTGCTTTGATAAAATCAAACTTTGATATAGGATCTTTTGATTCAGATATGCCATGTTCTTCACTGTTCTCCTTATCCTCATACTGGTCTACATCACCAGACTGCTCAAAATCACTAAATCGTTTAATAAAACAAGCCTCTAATTCTTCCATAAATTTTGGGTATGTGCAAGATCATGGGGGGCCAAACTATGCCCTGAAGTGGCAATGAAAAATCAGCAAAATCAGGGTTAGTCAGCTTGACGTGAAAATTTGAACTAGCTATCAGCTTAATATAAAAAATTTGTAACAATAGAATCTATAGGAAATTGAATGTAGTTTCTAAACTACTAGGCCTTTTCTGAAAAAAAGTTAATATGATTGGTGACAAGTATAGATTTCAATGCAGCAGTACAAAAATTTCAGGAAAAAAATAAGTAGGTGTATGTCTGACCACCTTAATCATAATCAAATGATAATATTTTTTTATAATATTTTATATATAAGTAGTAGAATCCTTCCCAGATGTGATGCATATTTTTGTGTAATTTTATGCTAAAGAAAAAATTAATTATGAATTATCTACCACAACATTTTCAGAATAAAAAAACTCCTGTGTCTGACCACCTTAACTCATTCAAAACTTTACCAAATTCAAAAAAATAAAATTGTTTCTTATAGTAGGAAAAGCATAGAATGTGACACATTTTTTGGTTTTCAAAAATGTTATACCGTGTGAAAGTTATAGCCATTTTTCAATCAGTATATAAATCAGCACTTTAGAGGTAACTCAATTGGAAAATAACTAATAATTACTTACCGAATTCAAAATTTGACAGCAATTATATCGATAGAAAGCTGATAATCTCCTTAAGATACCCTTTTTGTTTCATCAAATTTGGGTAAAAAAAAGTCGTCAGCTACATGGTCAAAGTCTGGAACTCAGAGAAATAGGGGAAAAACACGTTTTTGAGACATTTGAAGAGTTGACTAGGTAGTTATGGTGCACAAAGAAATACCGAGCCTAATTGGGTACCCGATATTTTTGGGTACCTGATAAAGCTGGTAGAATTTTGAATTTTGAATTTCCCCCCCCTTTCTCCCTCTTTCCCTCCCCTTTCTCCATACTTCATATGATATTATATATATTATATATATTAGATAAATGGATTGGCAGGAATCTGTAAATCCTAAGGTGAGTACACTCTCATGTTTTCAATACAAGGGATAGCTCACTTATCCAAAATTTTCACCTGGGTACACATTTTCAAAACCTCAAAGTGGACAACCTAGCAATTCTGCACTTGAATACTCAGGAAATCAGAAATATTCACCAATGGAATGGTTCTAAAAAACTTATCATCTGATTTCATAGGGATCTGAAAACTAGAAATATTGGTTCATTGTCATGATTACAATACCTGGGAACACACCATGATTTCATACCTATCCATTTGATCAAAGATGCATGCCTTCAAAATAAGGTATTCAGAAATCTGCATTCAACAACTTTTGGAAACTTAACAAAGTGCCAACAGAATCAGACTGGTAAATTGCTCAAATGGATTCATCATGATCTGAGATCTAAAACATAAACTCTCTAATATGCATGTAACACATTCCCAAAGTGATGGCCTATGAAACTCAACAGGGTGCAAGATATTCAGAAACAAACTAGGCCCTGGACAACAAAATGACACTTTAGCAAAATGCAGATTTAGGTGACCCCCTCAAAATGACTACTCCCTAAACATGTCAGATTTGGAATTTAGGAATTGGAACCCACTGCATATTCCAAATGGAAGGTACTGAAACTTCTTCCCAATTGGTACCTCATGAAAATCATTCGGGCATCCCTTTCAAGCATTCTAACTGAGCCTTCTCACATAAAATTTTAAGGGTATTTAGTTTGGTTATCTAAAAATTTAACATGGTCACTCCAAATTTGTTCCAAATTTGAGAGGACCAACATGCGGTTTAAATTTTGGAGCGGTATGGATCACTATTGAAGAGTTGGTTTTTTCTAACCTGGTAGTGAATTTAAGACATGCATATGTCTCTTCAACTTGAGTGGTTCATGATTTCATTACTAGAAAGCTATATTTAATTAGTGACAGAGGTTGCATATATTATTGTGTATGAATAGTGGAGAGATGGATTTGGATCCTAAGTTCATGGTGTTTCTATGGTACTTAACATTTCTTTTCAATATTTCTTAATTGTGTTCTGATTGTGTTGTTGGTTCACATTTGTTGAAGTGATCGAGTTTCTTTATTTTCAAGAAATGTGTTGGTGTTCTTCATTTAGTCTTAGCAAACCTGATGATGCAATGTGTTGAAAATGTGTAGAGCATGATTGGTGGATCTAAGTGTGTTTGAGGATGTTGATATGGATCATTAAAATTTCTGGGCCAACATTCAATGGATCAAATTAAGGATTGGATTGTATTTTTTTTTTTGTAATTAGGTCCTTGGTTGACCTAGTTGAGATGAGTTGATGAATTGTATATATAAATGTAATCATTTGAAGTTGCATAGTAAAATAAAAAAGTGTGAGATATATGGACAAATGGAATAATTGATTTATATGATTTTGTATGAAGTGGTATGAGTAAAATCTAAAATAAGGTAGAGAAATGTGCGCTTCATTGGATCTATTTGGGCATAACATGTGCTATTAGTCATTTCGTGTGTTTGGACTATAAGTCCTCCTTGATCTATAATCAGATTACGTTGTAAGTGAGTGAGAATTGTTGTAATTTTGTTTGACCAGCGAGCTCTAGGAAATGTGCCTAAATGTATGTTCATTACCCTTTTGTAATACTCCTGAAAAGGCAGATTATTTATGATGCAGGAGCATCAAGGTTTCATTGCAATCTTGCATCACCCAAAAAACATCTAAGTTTTTTTGTTCCCGGTCACCGATTGTTGTGTTTCCTATCATGGTCAAGTTATTCACATCCTTGGAAGTTGCGGTGTTAGATTCATGTTCTTGAGATCATTAGGAATCTTTTCCTAATATCACAACTCTTTTCGAGTATCGCACCTAAAGTTATGTTGGATTCTTTGGCTATATTTAGAATGTGTTCTTCATGTTTTTGAACCAGTCTTTTTTTGAATCGTTCGCTGGATTTTCTTGCTTGATGGTTCTTATGGATAATTTTCCTATGTGGCTACGTGTTATGCCAACCTTTATGTATGATCGCTCTTTTTGATTTATTTTTTGGTTAAAGATCTCAGTTTAGAGGTCGACCGGAGTTAGTGGGTAACAAATTTTGTTTGTCTTGGGAAATGTAATCTTGAGACTGACCTGTTAGGTCACATTCACGTATTTAAGTTTGGCCTTGGTTATTATTTGGAGGGGTCGAAGGCAGTAAACCAAGATTTGAAAGAGGTTGTTTTTCAATCATAGGCAAGGAAGGGTAATTAGGCTCTTTGTAATAAGTCACTAGTGTTTGAGCTTGACATGTTGACTGTTATTGCAAAGATTTGTAATTGTTTACCTATTAATGAAAAGGTTTCATGTGTGTTCCATAATCTAGTCTGTGCATTTGATTCTTTAAATCTTTGAGTTTCTGCTATGTAACTCTTGCTACAAGGTTGGACTATTCATTTTCTTGGACCCTCTTACCTTTGATGTGTCAGGTGGTATCAGAAGTAGGTTTTTGATTGTGGTGAATATATTTTATCTCCTAAGTGTGTAGTTCCTAATTTTTTTTTTTTGAGGTAGCAGAATAAGGATATGACCTGTGGTTGTAGATGAATCATTAGAGATGGCTAGGAGAGGTGCTAGAGGTGGAAGAGGTGCAGACCCTAATATTTTTGAAATGTTAAAACAAATTATTGCCAGATTGGAAGTGGTTGAAGCAACCCAAAGGAGAGGATGACATATTGAAGAAGTGAGTCTTAGGAAAACATTGAAGAACAAGTTGAAGTAGATGTCCGAGAACAACCTGAAGTGGTTCAAGGAGAAGAAAGGTTTGTTAGGGCTCTTACTAGGGTTAATATAAAACCACATTTTAATCTACCAAATTATGATGACAAATTGGATGCAGATGAGTTGTTGGATTGGATGTTAGCTATAGACACATATTTCAATTTTGAAGGTACTAATGAAGACAAGAAAGTAAATTATATATGTGCTAAGTTTAGAGGTCATGCTTCACTTTGGTGGGATCATTGGAAGAATGATAGGGGGAGTGGAAGTACAGAGAATATCCAATCTTTGGATAGGATGTTGAACAAGATGAAAGAATAGTTCTTACCCTCTCATTTTCAAGTCAGTTTTCTTAGAAGATTGCATTTAGCAAGAAGTTGAGTCCACTTTTTGGCCAAAAAGTGGAACTATTTTTATTGTTTTTCAAATGCATCCCATTTGAGATGAATATTTGAAGCACTTAACGATTGAATCTTAAAACAATTCAATAGTAGAAGTTGTATTAATCAAATTATACATTCCAAATATGTAATTTAATTTAATACACAAATGATAAAATTTCATTTTCAATAGGCGTTACTAAAACCCACATTTTAAAAGTCCATGTTTCAGGACCATACTATACCCGTGTATGACAAGCAAATTTGACCTAAATGAAACTATTTCTCTCAATCCTTTTGGGAAATAGTATGTAACATAGTTAAGATTGATGGCAATATTTTTTTGTATTTTTTTGTTGAATATATATTTATTATTATTTATTTATTACACATAATAGTTTTTTTAAATCTCTCGTGTATGACAGGCATAATTTGACCAAAACATATATTTTTTAAATTTTTATTGAAGCGTGTAGAATTGTCTCTAGTTTAATGTCATATATGTTAGAGTAATTAATTAAGTTACTCTTTAGTGCTTAAGTTTCACTTAGGCAGTTTCTATTTCCTAGAAGTTTCCTTTTTAGGGTTTCGGTATCCTTTATAAGGATTGACCACTTTGTATTTCTTCATAGAGATTGTAATCATTTTATTGTTGTTAATAGAAGTCTTATTCTTGCAACATGGGTTTCAACTCTCTGGCTTTTTGGCCGCCATAGCTACTTTTTTCTCTTCTATCTTGCTTCTTCTCGTAGCAGTTATGCATGCAGGTTTCTTGGGTTGATTTGCAATTCAGCAAATCTAACATGGTATCAGAGCTTTCCTGCTGGTGGCTGTTTGAGTTTTTCTGAAGCATTCAAGGGTTTGCAATTTGCCAGGCTTTTTCTAGCTTCTTTGTGTGGATTTAGGGGGGACCTTTGTTTCTGGTCACTTTGAGCCCAAACGGACACTACCATTGCGTCTAGAAGGCCCCAAAACCCTAAAATCCATATAAGGTTTGTCCATTTTGGACACCGGGGCATCTGGTGAATTTTTTTCGGCCTTCAAGGGCCGTACAGCACGAGAAATGAGAAAAAAATAATTAAAAATATTTTTCGGCGTGCACAGTGTTGTTCGAAAGGCACCACCGCCAGGCCGCCACCGCGCCACCGGCGCTCGGCCCTGGCCGGCAGCGCCCCCCTCTATCCACTGTGCTCTGTTCTCTCCCGCCACCCTTGCGGCCCCCGCCGCCCCTGCGGCTCGCTCTACCACCACCCCCTGGCCTCCGTGGCACTCCGCCTCTTCTCTGCTGCCAGCGGCCCCCCCGCTCTGCCTCTACTCTGGCGCCGTGGCCCCGCCGCCCGCTCTGTCCCGGAACCGCGCCACCCGGCCTCAGCTCAGCCGGTGGCGGCGCGTTGGCGCTAGCCCCCGCGGGCTTATATGTAAAGCGTGCAGTCATATGTATGACCAAGGGCCCAAGTTCAGCCCCCTGCGCGCCATGCGCCCAGGGGCGGAAGTTTTTTCAGCCCCCAGGGGCTTAATTTTTTTTCTGAGGCCCTTTTTGACCCCTTGGAGCATTTTTCTCTCTATCTTGAGCATACGGGGGTATTTTTACGACTTCCATATACCGTCGGAAAGCTCTTTCCAAGAACTTTTCGATGATGGAGGTTGCGGTTTTGGGTTCTGCCATTTTGATAGTGATTTTTTCTGTTTAAGTTTGATATTTTGTTTTGCCTTCCAAGAGTCATATCTGGCTCATCCAGACTCCATTTTTGGCAAACGAGATATCGTCGGAAAGCTGGTTCTGTGTGCTATTCAGTGGCAGAGGTTATTTTTCTAGATTCTACTCCAGGTTTTTAATCCTTCGCGTTTGGCAGTTTATGCCCTCTGGTGGATTGCTTGGTTCTACAAGTCCGGGGATCTCTTCTTCTGAGTTCATAGCTCACTCTTATTTCTGACTTCTGAGCTTGCATGGTCTTATGTTGCATTCTTTTCTATAAACGCACTGAGATAAAGTGCCTTCTTCTGCATTTCTGGGATCTTGCACACCTTGTACAATTTTTATACTCGCACTGTGTTATAAAGTGCCATGGGGGGTTATGATGTTTATGTTGCTTTAGGTGCATCCACCTTTGTCAAGTGAGCGTACCTTCCATGACATTAGCCCATGATGTGTGTTGGTGACACTGCCCTTTATCCTGTTCGTGTACTTCTATTGCACTGTTGGTGTTCCTGGTTCTTCTTCTGCAGATGTTTCTGGCATTGCATTTTAGTGTTCCTGTCACCTCTCCCAGTTCAGCATTATGGGGGGGGTTCACCTATTGGTTCTATTGCTTCCTAGTTTGATTGATCAGCTCTTCAGACATTTGTCTTCTCTACCTAGTCATGCACTTCAGTGGGGGTTCCAGTAGTATCTTCTGACAGAGTTTTCAGACATGCTTTGGAGATGCTTCTTGCTCTTTTCTTGTTCCTTTCTCTGGGACACCTTTTTCCCTAGATTGAAGGCTTAGTTTCCTTCATCTAGTTTGCTTTCTATTTTGGGTACCTGATCAGGCCTTGTTGCCGGGACCCATCTTTCCTGCTTTCTGCAGTAGTTAGCTATTTTGCTTCTCCCTAAGTTACACTTAAGGGGGGGTGTTAGAGTAATTAATTAAGTTACTCTTTAGTGCTTAAGTTTCACTTAGGCAGTTTCTATTTCCTAGAAGTTTCCCTTTTAGGGTTTCGGTATCCTTTATAAGGATTGACCGCTTTGTATTTCTTCATAGAGATTGTAATCATTTTATTGTTGTTAATAAAAGTCTTATTCTTGCAACATGGGTTTCAAATCTCTAGCTTTTTGGCCGCCATAGCTGCTTTTTTCTCTTCTGTCTTGCTTCTTCTCGTAGTAGTTATGCATGCAGGTTTCTTGGGTTGATTTGCAGTTTAGCAAATCTAACAATATATATTTTTTTGTGAGAAACTTGCAAATAAAAAAGTTATTAAAATAACAAAATAGCCTGTTATCTTAATTTTTGGACCCGTTTCAATAGAAATTCAATGAAAAATATAAATTTTAATCAAATTTTAAAAAAAATTATATATTTGAAATTTGCACAGTCTGATATATAATGGGTTTTGATTTTGTCAAAATATTCCTCTGAAATTTTTTTTCAGATATATGTCTAAAGTCCTTATTTTGTATGGACACTAGCTAAGCCTTTAAGTTGCAGGTCAAACCAGGTCCAAGGCTATGGTTCAACTACCCAAGCCTCTTTCCAAACCAAAATCCAACAGTAAAAGTGGGATTGAAATTTAAAATGTTTAGAAATGGGATCTCATTTAGTAAATGTTACCCTGTTTACTTTCTTTTTTTTTAAATTCATAGCGTATAAATGGATTAATGGAAGGTTTTATTTAAAAAATAATATGTTTTCAAAACGGGATCCCATTTCATTTTTAAAAATGGGACCCCGTTTTGAAATAGGATCCCATTTTTTTTTTTTGAAACAGGACCCTGAAGCTAAATGAGACCACGTTCATTGTAAGCGGGAACCCATTTTTTTTAGTGTGATTTAGTAAATTTGGCTAAGCATGAAATTTCCGCCTTGAGTGGACTCATCTTCTTGAATATTAATGTGAAATTGTACACTGAGGATTTTTACAAGTTGGATATCAGATCTAGATTTAAAGAGGATGAAGTAGAAAGAGTTACAAGATACCTTTATGGTTTGAGGATTTACATAAAAGAGGAGCATAGTATGATATATATTGGAAATATGGAACGTGCTTACCAGTATGCCCTAAAGGCTGAAGACAAGTTAAGTAGAAGACAAGAAAAATGGTACAGATGTAGAGGTGTAATATTCTAGAGAGGTAGGGGTGATTGATTAGTTGGATTCTCTGATAAAGAAAAGACAAAAGAGAATAATCTTGAAAGGAATTCTTACATAGGTGGTCATGGGAATGAGGGATACCGAACAGAGGATAAAAGGGTGTTGTTTCAAGTGTGGTGGATAAGGTCATAGGACCTTTGAATGCAAACAAGGTGAATCTGAAATAAGAACAGAAAAAAGAAGGAAAGCTCTTATGGAATAATAGGGATGTTTTGAGTTTGTTAACAACAATCAGGATAAAAAGGGAAAAACATTGATCATGAGGAGAACCTTGTACCATGATGAAAAGATTGAGAATAATTGGGAAAGAAAGAACTTGTTATAAACTAGATTTCTTGGTGGTGGAAATGTATGTAAAGTTATTGTTGGTGGTGGTAGTTGTAATAATTTAGCATCTGAGGAAATGGTAGACAAGTTGTAGTTGCAGAGATTCAAACATTCTAAACCCTATGAGATTGTATGGATAAAAGATGATCACAAGGGGCTGGTAAGAGAATGATGTTGAGTTAATTTGAAATTATGGAAATATCATGATGAAGTCTTGTGTGATATAATGCCTATGGATGTATGTCTTGTTTTTTTTTGGTATACCTTGGAAATATGATAGAAAAGATATACATAATGATAGAAGAAAAACATATACTTTTCTGGCTAATGGTATGAAACAGAGATTGATGCCTTTGGAGGAACCTTTTAAAGGGGAAATTTTTACCTGTGCTAGAATTTCCATGGTTATTGGAAGGAAATTATTGGAAGGTATGAGACATGAGTATGTTTTTTTTTTTTTTTTTTTGTTGTTGTTGTTTCAAAGAGGGCTCCAGATATAGATCTAGGAGGTGAATACCCTGAAGAGATTAAGGACATGTTGGAGGAGTATGAAAATGTGATTTAAGATACTTTCCCTAATGGTTTCCCACCAGTTAGGATTATTATTCATTGCATGGATCTAATTCCTGGAGCTATTTTTCCTAGTAAATAAACTCAATGATTTACACCGACACAAAATGATGAATGGAATAGACAGGTACATGAGTTGTTGAAGAAAGGATTAATCAAATAAATTTTGAGTCATTATGTAGTACCTATAGTATTTAGACCTAAAAAGTATGGACAATGGAGGATGTGTACATATTCTAGAGAAATAAACAAGATTATTATCAACTACCAGTTTCCTTTACCTAGGATGGATAACATAATGGATTGTTTGAGTGGAGCTAAGCCTTTCACAAATATTGAATTGAAGAGTGATTATTATTAGATAAGAAGAAGAGAAGGTGATGAATGGAAGACTTCTTTTAAGACTAATTAAGGTTTTTTTTAGTGGTTGGTAATGCCTTTTGGTTTGTCTAATGCACCAAGTAATTTCATGAGGTTGATGAATGTAGTGTTGTGTTGGAAATCAGTTGAGTAACTGAAAGGGGAGGGGTGAATCAATTACCAAAAAAAAAAATCCAAGTCCCTTAGATGTCTTAAACAAATTTATCACTATTTCTTAGTTAACACGGATATTCTATTATCACTTGGTTAACATAGAAATCTTAAGATATTAACTGTGATTATCCTTTAGTAATTAATTGCAGAAACATAAACCATAAAGAAAATGAAATGTACACAGATAACACCAAGATTTAATGTGGAAACCCAATATAGGAAAAACCACCAATTGCAACTAGTCACTTCTTTTTCACTCTTCTGAAGTGAGCCCTATTAGGAGCCAACCCTGTTAAAGGTTACAATAACACACTATTAGGTGTGACCCTGTTAGAGGATTTAATTACCCTGTAAGGAGTGGCCTTGTTAGAGGTCTTCAAAAACTTCAATGTAGAAATATCACCTTGTGAGAGGATTTACAAAATACTGTTAAGTCAACTTTGTTAAGATATTTATATCATTGCTACAATTATTAGAGAGTAACAATGGATTGACCTATTTAGAGAAGCAACTATCTTTTCTGATTCAAAACACTTCTCTAGTTTTAATTACTTGTTCCTCACTGATTGGATATTCTATTACATCTCTGTGTGTTATGTCCTCAATCAGAATCCCATCTGATTTTTCCTCCACACTTCATGTCACAAAACATATATCTTCCTTTCTTACTTACACCCTTTCTCCATATTAAATCCAAACTTGACCTTATATATATGTGATAAGCCTTGTAAATTCAGCCTTTACAACCTTCCAAATAATCAATAAAACTTAAGTTTATCGGCTTCATATAACCAATTAACCATAAAATATAAATTTTTGTTAGTCGGATGTCACTAAAAGCATAACTCAGTTAATACTAAAATCCTTCAATGCCCGACCAAAACTGTAATGCCGGAGTGAACTCGGTTAGCACTGAAAATAACTTTGACCTTCTTCAATGCCCAAGAATGCTTGGCATGAACTAACTATGCTTGAATAGGATTAGACATTTGTGTAAACATCACTACATTTCTATAAACATCAATGAAAATACACAATTGAATAATTGTCATCAACAATCTCCCTCTTTGGCATTGATGGAAACACATGTCATAATAAAAAGAATTATAGAGTGACAGACATAAGAATCAAATTTTATTAGTGTTCTTAGCTTCATTTTGATTCTCATCCAAAAACTCCCTTTGTCTTCACAATTGCTGAAATACAAATTTATCCCTCTTACATTAATCTCTGTTTCTGAAAAATTTTCTCCCTTTGTCATCAATCTCTCCATCAGTAATCTTTATGACATCAGTAATCTCTCCCTATTTGACAACCAATTACAAATACACCATCCAATACATATCCAATGAATTTTTAATGTACCTGTTTGTGATGATTCATATGCAATAAGCTCTGAATATCTGCATCAACATGTTAAGTCTGTTATGTAGCTTGGTTGATGCATCACTAAACTGTGTTTTAGTGAGCCTTGGTTAGGGGAATTACCCCTAGCTTTCCTCTAAGATACAAAAATTCATCCTTAAGTGATGGTTTTGTGAATATGTCTACAATTTGTTCTTTAGTATTCACATATACCAATCTTACTTTCTTTTCCTGAACCAATTCTCTCAAGAAATGATACTTTATTCCAATATGTTTAGTCTTAGTATGCATCACAAGGTTCTTTGAAATGTTAATAGCACTGGTTTTGTCACAGTAGATAATAATTGGTTCTTTGATTTCTTCCTTCATACCTGACAACAATTGTTTGAACCATATGATATTTGAATAATTTACTGCTGCAAGAACATATTATACCTCTGTTGTAGACTAAGAAATACAGTTTTGCTTCTTGCTTGTCCATGAGACTAACCTCTTTCCAAGAAATAATGCTCCACCACTTGTGCTCTTTCTATCATCAACACTTCCTACCCAATCAGCATTAGTAAAAGTATTCAAGTCAAAGTTTCCTCCTTTCTTATACCATAATCCATAATCTTCAGTACCCTTAAGATATCTCAGAATCCTTTTGATATCCATTAAGTGATTCTCTCTAGGATTAGCTGAAAACCTTTAAAAAATACTGACTGCTAATGCAATATCAATTTGAGTGTGAACAACAAATTGAAGTTTACCAATCATGGATATGTAGGTGGTCTGAATTACCTCATTTTAATCATCACCCTTAGACAACTTATGTCCAGTAGGCATAGGTGTTCCAACTAGTTTGGAATCTTCCATCCCAAATTTCTTTAGTATTTATTTGATGTATTTAGAATGGGTAATGTAGATACCATCCTTCATCTAATAAACTTGTAAACCAACACAAAATTTGATTTCACCAAACATAGACATCCCAAATTTGTTACTCATAGATTCAGAGAATGCTTTACATAAATAATCATAACCAATAAATAGTATATCATCCACAAATATCTATGTTAATAGTATCTTGTTCTGAGGTCCTTCTTTGATGTACAAGCTATTATTGTCATTAGTTCTCTAAAATCTGATACTTATCAACTAACCATGCAATCTTTCATACCAGGCTCTAGGAGCTTGTTTTAGTCCATACAATTCTTTGTATATTTTGCAAACCATATTCATTTTGCTAGTATCTACAAAGTCTCCAGGTTGCTAAATATAGACTTCCTCTTCAAGAATTCCTTTCAAGAATGAAAATTTTACATCCATTTGATATACCTTGAATCCTTTGTGTGAAGCATATTCCAGAAGAGTTCTGACTCCTTTAAGTCTTGCAATAGGAGAAATTTTTTATCCATAATCAATACCCTCTTCTTGAGCATATCCTCTACATACTAGTCTTGCTTTGTTTCTGGAAACTTCTCCTTTTTCATACATCTTGTTTCTTAAAACCCACTTAGTACCAATCACATTCTTATCTTTTGGTCTAGGTACAAGAGTCCAGGTTTTGTTCTTTTATATCTTCTCAATCTCTTCATTCATTGCCTCAATCCATCTTTCATAATTCAATGCATCCTTAATAGTTCTAGGTTTAATTTCACTAAGCAAACATGTACCTTTGATTTTGTTCCTTGTCATTATGCCTTCTGTCTAATCTCCAATTATTTTTTCAGGTGCATGATGCCTTCTAACATACTTTGCAAGTCTAGGTTCCTTCCTCTTTGATTCTAGGCTTGATCGACTAGGTTCACCATGCTCAAATATTCTATTTTTTTTCTTTTGTCTTATACTCAGGTTCCAATGTTTGATACTCTGGTGCCTTAGTCTATGACTTAGGTGCCTCTATCTTTAACTTGGGTTCCTTTATTCGTGGCTTGGTTTATTTAGTCTGAAATTCATTTCCCTCAGTTTGTGACTCGATTTCTTCAGTTAGCAGCACTGGTTGCATAGGTTGCAACAAGATTTGTGTTGATGAATTCAGTGGTTGAAAAGGTTGTTGTCCAATCACCATTGCATGTGTCTTGGGTATAGTATCAGATTCATAAAACACAAAATTCATGTAGTCCTCGGGCTCTTTATTGCTCTGTTCTTCATTTATCTCTTTAAAATCATCAATCTTTACATGCAAACTTTATATGACTTTATGGGTAGTAAGATTCAAACATTTATATGCTTTGCTTTTGTAGGAGTAGCATAGGAATATACCTTCATCATCTTTTACATCAAATTTTCCATTTCTTGCTTCCTTCAAGATGTAACATTTACTTCCAAGTACTTTAAAATAACAAACATTAGGGTTATGGCCATACCATAGTTCAAAAGGTATCTTCTGAGTTCCTTTCTTTAGTTGAACTTAGTTCAAGGTGTGAATTGTATTACTGATGACTTCCAATATTTGGTAGCAACATTATTTTCAATCATCAGGGTTTTTACACAATCCATAATGGATATGTTCCTTCTTTATGATATACCATTATGTTGTGGTGTACCTAGAATAGATACTTGTCTCTTAATTCCTCTGTCATTGTAGAATTCATTAAAATAAGTAGATATGAATTCTCCTCCTCTGTTAGATCTTAGGCATTTAAGTTTTTTTCCTGTTTATTTTTCAACTTTGGCAAGGTACCACTTAAACTTCTAAAAAAGTTCTGATTTTTCTTTGAGAAACATAACTGTCATCATTCTGGAATGGTCATAAACAAATAGAATGAAATACTTCTCACCTGTGTAACATGTTGTTCCAATTGGTCCACACAAATCAATATGCACTAATTCTAGGACTTCTTCTGTATTGTAATTATTGCTCTTGAAACTAGTCTTTCCCATCTTCCCAATTTGACATTGTTTGCATATTGCTAATTCAGGTTTCTTGAAAATAAGAATACCTCTTACTCTTTTGTTATTTCTTATGTTGATCAGTTTATCAAAATTCACATGACACAACCTTTTATTCCATAACCATCTTTCTTCTACTTGTGCAATAAAAAATGAACTCTCATTGAGATCAAGATAAAATAGATTACCTTTTGTTTGTCTACTAGTTCCAACTAGGTTTCCCTTACCATCAAGGATCTTGGCCTTACCATTCATGAATTCTACCTTGAAACCAATGTTATTCAGTTGTGCCACACTTAGTATATTACACCTTAGTCCTTCAACCCAATAAGCATTATTACATGTGATTCCTTCAGTTAGACAAATACAACCTTTACCTTTTACATTGCAGGGTTATCATTCCCAAAATTGACAATCCCACCATCATAGTGCTCAAGATGTTCAAATTTGGTTTTATCACTAGTCATGTGGTGAGAACTTTTGGTTGTATTTCCAGTTTGTAATCTGCCCAGTAAAATTTTGAAGTTCCCTACTATTTCTATGCTTAAAGGTTGAAATTCATGTCTAAAATTTCTTAAATATCTCTGCAAATAATGTTTTCAGCTCTAAACCTAGTGAAAAATGTCAAAAACCCTAAGCCCTAGGTCATTTTTGTTTGAAAATGTCAAAAATCCCTAAAAATATCAGTCAAGTTTCTATTATCAAGTTACTTTTTCATAACTTAACAAGTCTGAGAATAAAACATGTGCTTATTATGTTAGTCGCTTAGTCTCGTGAAGTGAAAAGAATATTCCATTATGTTTGGAGACTTAGCAAAAAGAATTGGTCACGTTGTCTCTTAATAAAAAGAATACACCTCAACAGATTTAGAGACTTAATGCAGACTATTTATCTCAAATTAAATCTAACGGTGGTCGAGAAGTCTCTGAATAAACCCTGCCATTTAAAAGTTATCTAGCGACACTGAGTTTATACAATTGTGAGGTCTCCTGATTAAACTTGAGTTAGATGTCATTTTCAATGTTAGAGTTGTCTCCTTGTCATGAAATAATTAAGAATTAGGAGACTTGGTGACAACCACAGGATGAAAGTTAGATCCAATGGCAGTCGCGAGGTCATGGTAAGAGTTTGAAAAGTCAAATGAGATCTGGCGATTAGGAGACAAAAGGAAAGTTGAGACACATGTTCATCAGTCACATAGTCTCTAATGAAAATGAAAAGTAAAAAGTACACCTGGTGTCTTGGTTATAGCAGTCATGAAGTCTCGTGAAACATTAGGGTTTTCTTTTCAAATCTGGAGACTTGGCGCTGACCATTTGATGCAGAAAAAGAAAGATCAACGGTAGTCGAGTTATCTCCAGATGAAAATAATAAAGGTAGAATCATACAGTGATTAGGAGACAAAGGTATTTGTCGTGTGGTCTCTAGATAAAGTATGAGTTAAAATATTGTTTTGGTGACAAAGAGATATAACAGTCGCCAAGTATCTGGATGTAAGATAAGGTTAAAGAACATTTAGTAAATGGCTTAGTCGTGATGTCTCCAAAAGAACATGAGTTAAACGATTTCATCAAGCAACAAGGAGATAACCATTGATATGGAGATTGATCCAATGATAGTCGCTAAGTCTTGGTATGAAACTATAGTTAGAGTGAACATTTAGTGATAAGGAGATTACATAGTCGCAAGGTCACCAAAAGTAGAGCAAGAGTTAAAGTGATGACTTTTCTTCGATGCCATGGTGTACAGTTTCTAGCCAATGGATGATCAAAGATTTATGCCATATGGAAACGTGGCCAAGTTGTATTTAATGACAGCCAATCAGATTTAATTTTCATCTCTTTTCAAATTTTATAAGGTTTAAATAAGCTAAATGCACTCATTGATAATTGATTACATGTCAATTTGAAATGCCACGGCTAGAAACAAAATTGATGCCACACTATGTAAACTAATGGTGGAAGTGATTGAATTGTAAGTTTACCATTTTTGAAGAGATGGCTGCATTGATTTCTTAGTTATATGTAAGCATATTCATTGTCATTTTATTTTACTAGCTTCCAATTTCTCAGAGCTAAGAGTTTTATAAGAGATCAATATTTTCCAAGAAGAGTAAAGTTTTCTAGTAGTGTGTTTTGAAAGAAGTGATTTCCTGGTTCAGAATTCAAAAGGCATTGTGATTGGTGGTGTTTTGAGTGCTCAAAAGTTCAATTCACAGAATAATTGATAGCTTGCGGTGAGGGTTTGTAAGGTATTTGTTTCAATATCAGTAATATAAATTGGAATAGAACAAGATGAGTCAGGCCATGAGTGTAGCCTCTACCAGTGGGAGAAGTGGTGATGCTGATGATGACATGAAAGGGAAGTGCAATTATTCAAAAGAATTCATCTCCCTGTTGCCATGATCAAGCCAAAATAGAAAGGTAAGTGTTGATACTGTCATTAATGATTTTTTCTCCATTAGGGATGCTAAAACCCCAGGCTCTTCTGGTTATTCCTTGTTCAACTATTTTTATAATAGTAGTGGTGAAGTTGTGCCTATCTCGAACCCATGGACTTGTGAAGTGGCCAAATTAGTAGTCCCTGACATATTTGTAGATGCCGATTTCATCTTAGAAATGGCCAGTAGGTATGATACCCTAACCAAAATAATCAAAAAGGATGACGGGAAATCCCTAGTTACCCTAGATAGAAACTCACTCATGAAGACATTCAATGTATACCATCCCATGGCCACAGAGATAAACTTTAAAAGTTTAGAGAATAGGTATACTAGACAGTCTGGCATTACTGCTAAATTGATTCAAGAGAATCATGTGCCAAGGAGAATGAAGAATTATATAGCACCCATTCTAGGGACTGCCCCATATTATTACAAGGACCTAAAATTCTACATGAAGTATATATCCTATGCATTACGATGGGTGTCAGGAAAGGATGGAGGACCAGAGAGAATTACCTCAGACATCCTGATGATGGTCCTGGATATGTAGAGCCCTCATACCAGTACCTATTATTATTATATTCAGTATATCATAGATCGAATGCATCATGGATTCATTGAAATCCAAAATAAGAAGGATAATCCTAGATTCATGCATTACTCCATTTTAATGCATTTGATTTTATACTACAATTTTCCCATTATGAACTATTGGTATTTAAGGCCTCAGTGGTTTCATCAGAACCAGACCAACCCCAATCAGTTTTGGCTAAGAGTGTGGAGTTACACCTCAAGGGAACAAGAGTTTTGTGCCTTTGACAATTGGATAGTATACCCAATTCTTAAGTGTCTAGGAGTCAACAAGACAAGGCTACTAGTCAAGGTGATACAGCTACTAAGGCCATGCCAATATCTTGATAAGTGGCAAGGAGATCACAACTAGGGTGACTTATACTATGAGAAGAATTTCACATTGATCAAGGTTTATGGTTGCACTCACCCACCCCATGTTTTTCCATTCCATGTGCCACCAAGGATTGCTGAAATGTAATTCATTAGACAACTAATTTTGACAGACAAGGAACACCTTTCTCCTCATAGGAAGGGTACATTTACCCCAAGGAATCTCAAGATTTATAATTTTATATTGGTAAAAGGGCATTAGACCCAGTAAATAATTGGATGAGTCATTACAGAATTAATGTGGCCCTTTACAGATACATAGACACACAAGGCTTCATTTTGAGTGCCAAGAAGCTACTGAAACCCACCATTCCATATACAAAGGACCATGAGGAATGCATGGAAGAAGACCTCATAAGAAACATATTGGAGAATGAGGAGGTTGATAAAAGAGATGAGAAGATCAATGAATTAATGGACTTAGAGAGACAAGTAAAGAGGAAGGGCATTTTTTTTGGGGGTTTCTTCCCATACTTTCCATGTTTAAAGAGGCTTGATGCCATTATTGAGTCCCATACTCTGCTATGTAATCAACTGGAAGATGCACTAGTAGTACCAGAGAAGGGCCACAAAGGGCACTCATCATCAGAGTATGATGAAGACATTGATGAAGAATATTCAGTACCTAGCTCCCCTTTAGTAAACCAAGAATTCTTTGAAGAAAAAGCAACTGAGGGTGAAAACATAATTGACCTAACAAAGGTCCCAAAAATTGAGGTTACCAATGAGCCCCCACCAAAAAGAGAAAAGGTTGTAATAGGGAAACCATCCTAGAAGAAAGAGAAGAAGAAAGATAAAATTGGTTCTCTCATTACTGGAAATAGAGCCTATGACCATCAGTGGAGAAAACAAATAAGAGAAGGAAAGAATCTCCAAAAGGATGAAGAATAGGAAGTAGAGTTTCCTCTTATGACCTTCACAAATGAAAGACTGATATATCAGGGCCAATTTCTGAAACATGATAATTTCATCAAGACCAAGGAATTCAAAGAGTTCCTTATCTGGAACAAACAAAAATAGGTGAGTGCACAATTACAGTTGGCAAGTGGTGATCCAATAACCAAAGAGGCTCTACAAACATTACAGGATTATGATCTTGAATCAAAGAAAATAACATGAGAGGAGGCAAGACAACTGATAAAGGATAGTGGTATTTTATTAGTAGAAGGGTGGGATTTGACCTTTTCTTTTATCATTAATCAGATTAGAAATCAACCTGATGTAAAGTTGTCATCATAAACACAGTTTGGGGAAATGATCAGAGGATTGGGATACAATCCAAAATCCTGGGCATTAGCAATGTGGAGCTTATCTCCTAAAGATCAAAAACCATTCCTAATAAACATTTAGGAGAAGATGGAAGGAAACAAGATTATCTGGTTAGTCCAAAATATAGGACACTTCGAGATTTCCCAAGTTCTCACCCATTTTTCTCAATTAAATGAGGACAAAGCAGTCCAAATGTCTGAAAATTTGAAGAAGCTCACTAGTGAAACTAGTGATATTATCAAAGACAAATAACTGGGTTTAATCAAGATTAAAGCACAAGAGAAGCTGGTAGTAGAGCTTACACAAAAATTTCTAGACAAGCCAGAGGCTTCCCCTACAAAGCCAAAAGAGGTCCAAGATACTGAGATCCAAGCAGACAAAATAGAGCATAGAGCAGCAGAGACAGAGCAGGAGGTTAAGGAGCACAATGATGTTGTATTGGGTGCATTGACACAAATTTTGCAGCATAGGGTAGATGTGATAAAATATAAGATTGACATAGTATATGGAACCTATGGAAAATTGCCAGGATTGCAACTAGAGGTAAATTATTTTATCCAAATTTTGAATCCTTATTATGCAACATGGTCTGGGAGGACAACACTTTTTGAAAGGTTGGCATGTTTGCAACCACTTAGTCAGACCTTCTAGAGATAGTGACCTAGGTTGGGACTGAGATAGAGAAAATAGGAGCTACCTTGTCATTTTTTAAAGGAAAGGCTAATCAAATAGAGGCAAGGTTGAACATGTTTGGACCAAGCTACAATAGATTTGTGCCTCCAATCAAATCATAGGACAATTAGATTAAGCCACTAGGGGTATGGGGCTCAGAGTTTGACACTGTACTTCCTAGTAAAGAGGTTTATGTTTTTGATCAAGGAGAGATAGATATGGAAAGATTTAATAAGATTCTAGATGAAGCAATTAAGGAAAAAATAGATTGTAATAAATTCATCATAGATGTCAAGAGTATCACTGATGCTAGGTGGGAGAGACAGAAGACCCGGTTGGAAAATATATAAAGCTTTGAATGGCCAAAGGAAGAAGATGTTACAACAAGGGACATCTTAACAATGCCCAAGAAGAAAAATCCTATATTTTTTGACCTAGACATCATGGATGAAGAATAGGAAGACATATGGCACCTATTCTTTGAGCAAAAGAAGGTTAGCAATCATAAATAATAGTGTAAGTTATCCTATATTGGCAGTCACTAGGTTTCATTACAAATATCAGATGCTATCCTAAAAATATATAGACAAAGGCACCAAAGATCACAAGAAGACAAGGAGAAAATCAAATCTTATTCTCCATTTTTTTCCATCCACCGCTTGGTGCTTTCTTGTCTTTTGTCTTTTCTATATTTTAGGGTTAGGTCTTAAAACCATCTGAATCTTGTAGCATCCTTACTTCTTAAGGATTCCAATATGGTTTAATCCTATATATAGAACTCATTATAACATTAAGCATGATGATGGAATAGAATTTCAAGGCATACTACTAAACTTTGTCTGAGCCTCTGTACTTTTTTGTCTATTTGAATGAATTTGAATCATTAAGATATTAATATAATATATTGCAATCTTTGTTTTACATCTTAGTTGTCTCTTTTCATTTCTGTTGTAGTTCTTGTATGTTTATTTGTAAGGCACTTAGACATACTGATCACAAGGTGATTGTGTAGTCATTTGTGAGCTCCTTCGAGGAATGATTAATTATTTCAAATGACTCCAAAGAACTTGGCACTTATTTAAGGATTTGATGACAGTTATAGAACTAGAGGATAATCTGTAAGGCATTTTATCTTTGTTGCAATTATTTTATTGATCACCTTATTGTGGATTTATACCAATATATTGACTTTGTAGCCCATAGGATCAAGCACTGCTTTATAGTTTTGCATGTAATTGTTCAAATCATCTAGCATTTAAGAAAAATCATTCAATTACATTAAACTTATAAAAGAGCATACATTCATAAGAAATTTTACTCATAGAGTATACAATTCAAGTCTATTGATTCCTTTAAGAGAGAATCAAATAGGTTATCCCTCCTAAGTTTATAAGAACTGTAAAAGGAAGAAGGATGAGAATCCTTATTCCATTACTATTTGTTGTAGTCAAAATACTAGTTTGGCATATTAAGCTCTATATCAGGTTATTTATAGTCATTTTCATAGTCATCTACTTATTGATACATTAAAAGGCATTCAACAAGTTAGTAAGATGATATAATCCACTTTAAAGATATTGTCAATCAGTAATCATTCATAGGTAATACCTACCTAAGTCGGTGGATCTCAAAAAAGAAGGAGGAGGTAATAGTTTCCTGGGATATTATCTAAACCCTCATCAATTAGGCATTTCTCTTGATTGAATAAATTATTTTAATATTGGGAGTCACAGAGTTAAAACAAAAATTCAAGCATTTTGAGGTTTAGCAAGAAAAATCCCTAACAAGAACAACCACTATCAATTATCCAAGTGACATTCTTACTAATATGAGAGTATAGTGCTATATTATTTCTATCTTCATTATCTCACTCATCCTTAATAGAAATATAAACCATTGCATCTTCATATTCATCACTATCAGAATCTTTAGCAATATAACAAGATTTCTTACATTTGTCCTTGTAGATTTTGTAGCTTTTGAAATCTTTCTTGTCTTTGTACTTGTTGAACTTTCTCTCACCTTTATCTTCTATGTTCGGACACTTAGCAACAATGTGACCACCCTCATCACATGAAAAGAAAATCAATGGTATTATTCATTTATACTTTCCTTTTCCTTTGGCAGCTCTCCTTGCAAGTAATGCTTCAATGATTTCCATATCTTCATCATTAGTTTCATCATCACTGTCACTGTCAATCTATTTTCCTTTCATATTTTTGAGGTTTAATTTAGCTTTGAATGCAGACTCAAGATTGCTAGGATTAGGAGAATAATTTTCAAAGTTATCCAACTCAAAATTTGTAAGTCTTCCAACCAATCCATCTAGAGTTACATCATTACTGCATCTCATCTCTTGAATATCTGAAACTCTAATTGCATCGATAGGATGTAAAGTTCTCAATACCTTGTTGACCATTGTTTTTTCTTCAATTGTTCCATCAGAATCTCTGATTGCATTGACACTTTTCTTGATTCTTTCACTGTACTTTGTAATTTCTTCTCCTTCTTTCATTTTCATCAAATCAAATTGACCTCTGAGACTTTCTACTTTGGATCTCTTTGTAACCACCTAATTTCTATCTGTCGCAACCATGGACCCTGTTTTTCCTAAGTGTGATCATACCCTCGAGTTATGTCCAAACGACCCTATTACTTCTTGGCATAATTCTTTTAATCAATTTAATGTCCTAGGTGATTTTTATCACTGATTTATATTATCTATTGTAGCCATACAATTCAAATCAATATCGACCAATCAGATCAAATCAAAATCAAACATAGCTATAGTATTTAATTATAAAGGAATTAAATAATCCCTAAATCAAATATCACTTGCAATCCAACCCATTCCCCTAGCCTATTAATTTAATTAAAATGGCTATAGTCCTCTAAATTATTAAAAAACAATTTATTTGTTTTAATAATGAAATCTTATATTTCTAAATGAATTAAATAAGTTTATTTCATTTATTAATATTCCCTTAAACCCTAACCTAACCCATCTCAACCAATTCTACCCTGGGTTCTAACCCTAACCTAACCCTTCTCAACCCATTCACCCATGCTAATCTAATCCTAATCCTAAATTCTTCTCTAAACCACCTTCTAATGTTGTCACATTCCATTAAGGAATGCTTAGCAACTCCATCCACTTGAGAAAGTCCACTTTCTCAAGCTTGACCCTCCTTAAGGTCCACTTTCTCAAGCCATCCTCTTACACCCCCACATGCCTTATTAATGCCTTCATTAATATGAAGACCCTAAGCCCATGTCTC
>MU223332.1:808017-840191 GCA_018584345.1 Thuja plicata
CATGTCTCTCCCATGCCTTATTAATGCCCTAGGCATTAATGGCTCTTACATATTCATTTATTGGGCCTCCTAGTTCATAAATGAACCTTGTACCCCCCTCTCTCTCCCATTCTTCTATAAATAGAAGTCTATTTTGAGAGCAAATAAGCCTTCATTAAAGATCAAAATTGCATTGTTATGCTGCCATTTTCATGCTAGGATTACATGCTATTTCATTATATACTAGTTGTTAGTGCTATTTCATCTTTTATAATCTAAATGCATGCTTATTTCATCATTTAGCTTGTTTCAATTCAAATCCTTCATGCTAGGTTGTATTGGCCACTGATTCACCAACATATTCTGAGGGCTGATATGTTGTTGGTCACACTCCTCCTAGGTTAGAAGGCAATAGATCGATTTTAGCGGGTTTCCCATGCTTTTCATGTTTTTCACTAACCCCATGTTGCTAATATAACGATTTATTGAAGTGTTTGTGTTGATCTAACAGGTACCCAAATACACACACACACTCTTTACATTGGCATCTCCTTCATGTATATCATGTAGTTTCTTCCACATATCATAGGCATTAGGTCAGTCCTTGACTTCATCAAATTTGGAATAGGTGAGTGAAGAAGAAATATCAATAATCATTATGCTATGATGCTTCATTCCCACCATCTATTCCACAGACATAGGTCTTGGTGGTTCCACATATTTGTGATCTAGGAATTGCAAACTAGTGTATCCAATAGTAGATAGATGTAGCCTCGTCAAATCTTTCCATGCAGTGAAGTTGTCCTCGTTAAGCTTAGGAATCTCCCTTCTGTAAGATATCTCTTGTCTTTAGCTTAGGAATCTCCCTTCTATAAGACATCTCTTATCTTTAGCTTAGGCCTTTAAGACTTCCCTATAAGCACTTGGTGCTCTGATTCCAATTTTTGGAAATTAGTTGAGTAACTAAGAGGGGAGGGGTGAATCAGTTACCACAAAAATAAATCCAAGTCCCTTAGATGTCTTAAACAAATTTATCACTGTTTCTCAATTAACATAGATATTCTAATGTCACTCGGTTAACATAGAAAATCTTAAGATATTAACTATGATTATCCTTTAGTAATTAATTGCAGAAACATAAACCATAAAGAAAATGAAATGTACACATATAACACCAAGATTTAACATGGAAACCCAATATGGGAAAAACCACCAATTGCAACTAGTCACTATTTTCACTCTTCTAAAGTGAGCCATGTTAGGAGCCAACCCTGTTAAAGGTTACAATAACACGCTATTAGGTGTGACCCTGTTAGAGGATTTAATTACGTTGTAAGGAGTGGCCTTGTTAGAGGTCTTCAAACACTTCAATGTATAAATGTCACCATGTGAGAGGATTTACAAAAGACTGTTAAGTCTACTCTGTTAAGAGATTTATATTACTGCTACAATTATTATAGAGTAATAATGGATTGACCTATTTTGAGAAGCAACTGTCTTTGTTGATTCAGACCTCTAAACTCATTTTAATTACTTGATCCTCACTGATCTGATATTATGTTGCAGCTCTGTGTGTTCTGTCCTCAATCAGAATCCCATCTAATTTTGCCTCCACACTTCATGTCACAAAACATATATCTTTCTTTCTTACTTACACCCTTGCTCCATATTCAATGCAAACTTGACCTTATAATGCCCAACTAAATCTTTAATGCCCGAGTGAACTCGGTTAGAACTAAAAATAACTTTTGTCTTCTTCAATGCCCGAGAGTGCTTGGCATGAATTGACAATTCTTAGATAGGATTATACATTTATGTAAACATCACTACATTTGTGTAAACATCAATTGCAATACACAATTGAATAATTGTCATCAACAATGTTGAAGGAATTTTTTTGATAATTTTGTGATTGTTTATTTGGATGACATTCTAATTTTCAGTAAGACAAAAGAGGAACACCTGTTGCATGTAAGGAAAGTATTGCAGAGGTTAAGAGAGGATAATTTGCTGATAAAATTGAACAAGTGTACCTTGATGAGGATGATATTTTTTACTTTGGATTTGTGATTTCCTATTGAAGGTTTGAAGATGGGCCTTTAGAATATTAGAGAAATTGTTGAGTGGCCTAAACCTAAAAATGTTAATGGGGTAAGATCATTTCATGGCTTGGTAAGTTTTTACAGGAAGTTCATTAGGAATTTTAGTTATGTTGGCAATTCTATGATGGAGACAATGACGAGAGATATGAAGGAATTCAAATGGACACATGGAGCACAGAGAATCTTTGATTTGTTGAAGCAAAAAGTAACTGAACAAGTTGTGTTAGCACTACCATATTTCAGTAAGGTATTTCAAGTGGATTGTGATGCTATTGTAAGTACAATTGGTGTAGTATTGAGTCAAGAAGGTACAAAGATTGCTTACTTTAGTGAAAATTTGAATGATTCAAGGAGAAATTATTATATTTATCATCAATAATTTAATGCTATTTTTCAAGCTTTGAAGAAGTGGAGACATTACTTATTGCCTAAGGAGTTTGTGTGGTATACTGATCATCAGGATTTACTGTATTGGCATAGTTAGAGTAAGTTTAATTAGAGACATGGTAGATGCGTTGAATTATTATAGAGTTACTCATTTATGTTGATGCATAGGATTAGTAAGTCTAAAAAGGTTACTCATCCTTTGAGTAGAAGATGGAATCTTATGATAGAGATGAAGGTGACAGTGCTTGAATTTGATGAATTGAAGAATTTGTCTAAGGATGATCTTGATTTTGTTGAACTTTGAAAATATTGTAAGGAACCTTTGGTTACTGATATGATTTATTTGTTGCATTATTTCATATAGGATAGATTGGTGTTCAAAGGAGTTTAGTTGTGTATACAAAGAGGATCTATGACGGAAAGTTTCATTAAAGAGAAACATTGTGGAGGATTAGCTGGACACTTTGGGATTGATAAGATAGTGGAGGTTATAAAGGAGCAGTATTATTGGTAATAATTCATAAGCATGTTAGGAATTTAATTCATAAGTGCAGGATTTGTCAAGTTGGTAAAGGAAATAGTCAGAATACTAGATTTTATACACCATTTCCAGTACCCAAGAAGCCTTGGGAGGAGATTAGCATGGATTTTGTAAATTATTTTCCAAAGACTCAAAGAGGTAATTATTCAATGTTTGTGTTGGTTGATAGGTTTTCAAAGATGGCTCATTTCATTCATTGTAAGAAGACATGAGATGTAGTGCATATATTTGGTTTTTTTTTCAAGGACATTGTTAGATTGCATGGGTTTCCTAAGAGCATTATTTCAGATAGGGATACTAATTTTTGTGGTATTTTTGGAGGACACCTTGGAGAAAGATCAAAAAATAAATGAATTTTATTCTACATTTCACCCATAGATTGATGGAAATACTGAAGTTGGTAGTAGAAGTTTTGGTAATCTACTGAGATGCTTGGTTGGTAAGAAGGTAGGTAATTGGGATTTGGTTTTGGCACAAGAATAGTTTTTATATAATAATTTAGTGAATAGAAGTACTAGGAGAATTACTTTTAATATTTTTGTGGTTTACATCCTAAAGGAGTAAGAGAATTGAGAGATATCAGTCTTGAAGACAAGAAGAACATTGAAGCAGAGCAGTTTACCGATCATATGAAGGATTTGCATGATAGAGTTATATGCAACATTTGGAAGTCATGAATGATAAGTATAAGGATAGTGTTTATAGAAAGAGGAAATAGCAGGAGTTTGAAGTTGGTGATAAAGTGATAGTTTCCCTGAGAAAAAGGTAGATTTTTGGAGCTGGTACCTATAGTAAGTTGAAGATGAAGAAGTTTGGACTCTGTAATATCTTGAGAAAATTTGATTTAGGGAATGTGTATGAAGTTGAGTTAGATGAGGACATGGAAATATCGAGTATATTCAATCTAGAAGACTTGTATGAATATTATGAATTAGATAAAAGTGAAGGAGATGGATAAGAGAGTGAATTACAGTATCCTAAGAAGCAGAAAGAAGAGGTTAAACACATATTAGATACCATAATTGGTCAAAGCACTAGAGGAAAACAGTATGAGGAATATTATTTTAAGTGGAATAATAGACTAGTTAAGGATTCTTCGTGGATTTATCAAGTGGAGTTAAAACAATCTCAATTTTCTTTCATCTTAGAAAAGTGAGAGGCTCCCTTTTTAGATAACCTCAGGTGTCTGATCCAGGAGCATCTTGGTTTCATTTCAATCTTGCATCACCCAAAAACATCTGAGTTTTTCTATTCCTGGTCACCGATTTTTGTGTTTACTGTTGCGGTCAAGTTCTTCAGATCCTTGGCAGTTACGGTCGTAGATTTGTGTTATTGAGATCATTAGGAAGATTTTCCTATGATCGCAATTATTTTGTATTATAAAGCCTAAATTTATGTTGGATTTTTTGTCTATGTTTAGAATGTGTTCTTCATGTTCCTAAACCGGTCAGTGTTTGAATCATTGGTTGTATTTCCTTTCTTGGTGGTGCTTATGGTTCATTTTCCTATGTGGATAAGTGTTATACTGGCCTATTTGTATGATCACTCCTTGTGATTTATTTATTTTTTTAAATATCTTAGAACAGAGGTCAACTTGAGTTAGTTGGTAACATATTTTGTTTTTGTTGGAAAATTTAATTTTTAGGCTAACCTATTAGGTCATGGTCGTGTATTAAATTTGGGTCTTGGTTCTTTATTGGAGGGTTGAAGGCAGTAAGATAGGATTTGGAATAGGTTGTTTTGCATTCATAGGTCATGAAGGATAATTAGGATCTTTGTAATAAGTCCCTAGCATTTGATTGGGCTCTATTGAATTCTATTTTAGATCTTTGTAATTGTTTTACCTATTAAGGAAAAGGTTTCAATTATGTTCCATACTCTAGTCCAGTGTATTTTATTCTTGAAATCTTTGATTTTCTCTTGTGTAAATCTTGTTGCAAGGCTGGACTGTTCATTTTATTAGACCCTCTTACCTTGGTTGCATCAATTTATTATTGAGTGCATTAATCTTGTGGGTTCCATCCCCACTGCGGTTTTCCTCTGAAAGGGTTTCCACATCAAAAATCTTGGTGTTAAGTGTTGCTATTGTGTTGAGATCTTTCTTTCATGTTTATCATTTAGATTTAAGTTTATAAGTTGGTGAAATTTTATTGATGTTATGGCACAACTGATTAATCCCCTCCACTCTCCCCTCTCAGTTATGTGTGCTTCTTAAGGTCTAACATTGGCAATGAATCTTCTATCCTCTATTTTGAGACAAAGGACATACTGCATTATTTTATATCTACTTTTTTGCATGCGAAGCAACAAAAAGGCATTTCTTGTTTTCATTTCACACCTTGCGAGTTGTAGAAAATTTTGGATAGCATTGTAAGGTAATTTTGAAGAGCATTGAAGATATTTCTTAGCGATTTCATTACTAAACCATAACATTATTGGAAAATTATTTTTCATCACTAAGTTTCATTTTAAAAAGCTAGATCATGCATACACAAAGCGTAGTAGATATAATAGAGCATCGTAGACCAGTTCTAAAGAAATCAACTCAAATCCATAGAGGATGACCCTGACAATTAATTTTCATCCATTCCTTATAGATTTCTTCACATCAAAGATGTTAGGACATACATTCAATGTAAATTGGAAGAACTAGGAGAGAGAGTGATTGACCAACAATTTAAGGATGTATCTATAGATTCAGTTTTGAAAGATGAATACAAGGTATGGGCAGAGAACAATTTTACAGAAGTAATGGATTTTCTAGATTTCTTTGAAGCTGACTGGGTTCGATATGTCCTTAGAAGAGTGCATGATAATTTTATATGGCTAGATAAAACTTACAACATGATGAAGCAGGTTCGGAAGGAAGTTACAAGATTCTATAATAGTGGAGAGGTTCCTGCACTAAAATTTATTTATAAGGACACAGTGACACATATTACCTATTCTTAGTGGTACAAGTGAGCAATGATAGTGAACAATAATCTTCAACCCGATGTAAATTTTGCATCCAGGATGATTGGTTATAGGGTATTTCATTCTAGTAGATATAATTCCATTTCTAGTACAATTATATATGTTGCATATTAGATGGTGAAATAAAATGAGGAATGTAATATTTTTGAAGCATTGAGAGATCAACTCATGAAAATTTTGGAGAAGATTAAGGACATAAAAAAAATTTCGAGTATGGATATCTATTGGTATGTATATTATTCTATTACAACATTTAATTTCCTATAGTAGACAACATTAAGTGGAAAGAAGATAAACCAGTGGCTCTTTAGATC
Source organism: Thuja plicata (assembly GCA_018584345.1). Lineage (NCBI taxonomy): Eukaryota > Viridiplantae > Streptophyta > Pinopsida > Cupressales > Cupressaceae > Thuja > Thuja plicata. The sequence goes on from MU223332.1 coordinate 814,317, forward strand.
AAGAAACTTTATGACATGTTAGAAGAGAAGAAAGAAATGATAGATATGTAGGGATAATTCAAAAGTTTTAAAAAATATTTCATTTGAGATACAAGATTCCACCTAAGATAGTGAGGAAATATGAAGATTGAATATGTTACATGGTAGAGATTGATGCTTGTCTGATTGGGAAAGCATATCCTAGAACATTTTTGGTAATCCATAGTGGGTATGAGGTGGATTGGCCACTTCTTGAGGTGTATGCTAAATATATTTTGAAGAAACCATTAGATAAATCAAAGAAAAGGTTTGGTACTTATGTAGAGAAGAGCCTTGATGTGCAAGATGTACTCACTAGAAATAGAGATAAATAAAAATAAGAAAACAAGTTGAGATGGTTAGTGAAATGATGGGATTCACTAAATAAAATATGGAAGAAGCCAGAAATTGTTTTGAAGAAAACAAAAAGGAGAAGGGAAAGGAAAAGGTTTCATATGAACCTATTAATGTTAATGATGGTGTCCCCCCTATATATATACCATTTGGACTATCTTCTAGAGGAAGACTTAGAAGGATCTCATTGAAAACTAATGTTAGTTCATTGAAGAAGAAAGTGGGAAAGAAATATAACACACCTAAACCAGCTACACCAAAGGAAAATCCATCTAAAACTATTAAGACAGAGCATACCACAATAAAGAGAGTTAAAGAAAAAGGAAAAGAACATATGAAATGCACAAAAGTGATGAAAAAGAAGAGGAAATCGGCTCAGATGATGCAATGAATAATTTGAGAGCAGAAGGATCCAATACAACTAGAGTCGTAAGCGACTCTACACCTAAGAAAGATTATGCAATAGGTGAGCCTATGGTTATATTTGGTAAACCACTTTTCTCATGTAATAACACTTTTTAAAATATTACATGTCATGCCATACTAGTTTAATTGAATAAGTATTATAGCTTGTATGGTGATGATGAGAAAAAAACTGGAAGAAGGAATAATTGAGTATCTAAAAAAGTTTAATAGATCATTGGCTGAGATCAAAGGGGACATCCCTAGTGTTCTATTTGACTTACTTAAAGTTGGGAGATTGACAATATATAAGAAAGATAAAGAGATAAGAGAACTTATGTTGACTAATTTATGTGCTATTATTGGGAAGGAGGAAGTTTAAATTCTACTTGAGGAACCAAAGAAAGAGTTAAAATGGAAATCGCGAATAAAAAAGGTTATGCTTGGAAATAATGATGAGGCGAATAAAGAAATAGAGAAGGTAGTGCAAATTTTTTTGATGAGAATATGGTGTGAGGTTAATAAGAAGAATAATGAGAAGGGTGATGAACTATTGGATACATCTTTTCATATGAGTTCTAAGGAACTAAGCATCTTCATTTCTACTTTTCCTTTTACACTCTTAGTTGGTGATGAAGAAGGAGATATCCCTGTATTTCTAAACTATAAAGCTACAATAAAAGAGGGAGAATATGATTTAGATATGGAGGACAAGGATGATGAAGAAAAATACCAATCTACTAAGAAGAATCCATAGGTTAGAGGAGAAACAAAGATAATGATAGATCAGACTCATGTAAGATTTGAATAGATAGGTTTAGTTGTAAAGAATGAGATTCATGAAATGCCAAGAGACGTTGTAGAGGCAGTAGGAGAGAAAGACATTGCTAATTCAAAGGAAGTGTAGATGATTAAAGGTCCAATTTAGTTGGATGATCTTAGTCTTGAATAATTATTAAACATTTATATTGTTACACATACTAGAGAAAGAAGTCAAATCTTGAGGATTCGTAGAAAGGACAATGAGTTTCTTACTTTGGCATCTCCATTTTTGAGAAAAATCTTACCTAGCTATGCATTGAATCAAAATGAATCGAATTTAGGTCAGTTGGAAATTTTTTTGAAGCCTAAAAATAATCATTTTGAATGTTTAGAGAAGTCAACATTGGTAAAAGTACAAGGTAAATATGAATTTAAGAGAGTCAATGAGTTGAACACTGAGATTATTATGAATAAGAACTCTTTAGGCTTGTGAATTCAAGGAGTAAATAATGTTTTTTTGAGGGAAGTATGATTTACAAAATTCATTAAGGAAATTAAGGAGAAGCTATCAGAATTGCCAAATTCCTTTGACCCTTTGAAGAATTTGGCTTCGGTACATGCAAAGTAGATAACAACATTAATGATAAAATCAAAACACTATACTAAGAAGGAGAGAGTTAAGGAAAGAGTCAATCAACTTTTGAACTTAATTGTTCCTAAGCTTGATCTTTTGTTTAACACTTCGAAGGAAGTAGAGCTTACCTTTAACAAGCCTGATACTTTTGATATTCCTAATAAAAAGAAAGTATCTTATGAAATCTATGGGAAGATTTTGGTGATGGAGAGTATGAAGAAGAGTTGGGATACCAACTTTACAACTCTAAGGAGAAATTTTTTAGATGTATTTAAGCTCTTTTAAGTACACTTTGAACACTCTTTTATATAGCAGATGATATACACTTTTTAAAGTTTAATTATGAGTAGGACTCTGACCTTTTCCATTGATGATAAAGGGGGAGAGATAATAAGAGAAAAATGTTAGGTTTAGCTCAAGGGAGGTACAAATTTTTTATAAGGAGATAATTTTTTTGAAAGTTTGGTATTTTTGGACGTTTAGTTAGCTTTTGATAAGTTTTTCCATCAATGCCAAAGGGGAGATTATTTGCATGAGATTGATGATATAGAGAAGTTTTATGTTGTCAGTGATGGAAAATATACAATATTCTAGTGATGAATAGTTATCATGAGATGATATCAAAGGATAGACTGTAGGATTTGGTTAAGTATGGAATAAAAAACATAGTTTCCTAGTTTTTGTATATGGTTCAGTGAAGATGCATAGGAGAAAATTGTGAGGTGAGAACCTAGGAGAAGATTCATAGACATGATATGTACTTTTTTATACAATCATAGTAGCTTGTATTATCATCTGACAGAGTTATAGATTTTTGGGTGTCAGTTTTCAAATTACTAAGAAGAACATAGACTATTGGGTAGTGGATCAATCAACCATCCTATCAGATTGATGATCCGATCAGTTTCATAGTTGGTAATGATTGAGCTGACATAATTGGTTACACTTATTCTTGTGCTTTTATTTGGAACACAGTTTGATGACATATATGGTTGATACTTTACACATTATCTATTTTATTCTTGAGGCCGATAGTGTGAGTAAATATGTTTGATGATGGATATATAAGATTTATTTTTTGAAATTTTTAGCATAAGTGATGGTTAGATATTATTTATATATGTTGTATAACAAGAGATTTGGGTATTCATTGGACAAATGTATATTTTACTTAATAGAACTGTATGTTCATTATTGGTGCTATTTCTATGTTCACCTTTTGTGGATGAATTTTTTTTTATGGTAGTGAGCCTCTGAAGGTTGTATACCTATTTTATAATCTGAGTAGTGAGTTCTAGAATATAAGCCACAATGCATGTGCAATCCCCTTATGTACTAAACCCCTAACAAGGTAACTTATTTCTGCTGAAGTAATACTTTGTGTTCCATCCCTGCCTTCTTTTTTCCCTTAACTAGGTTTCCATGCAAAAATCTTAGTGTTATAATGTTGTGGATTATTTTGTTTTATTTTAGTTGTCCATTATTCATTTCTTTCAGTTTATGGTTATGAAATCAAGTTAAAAAGGTTATAAAAGCTATAACATTGGCTCACCCCATCCCCCTCCCCTCTCAGTGTTCCTCAATCCTAACAAAAGGGTCTAAGAAGAGTGATTCAGGTGATTGGGTCTAGTGGTGACTCTGTCTACAACCTCTCCTTACCACTAGGACACATCAAACAAGTATTCCATACATGTAGACTACAATTCACATCATTAAAAAAACATAGTCCATTGTAGACAAAGAGTACAAAATGCTCCATCCCCAATAAGGACCCTTTCAATGAGGACCTCCTAAATGAACGTAAACAACCAACTCTCAAGAGGAGGATTTTTAGACTTTAGAATATGATACCATGATAATATAGGTCATCAATAACCTAGGAGCCAGTGTGTAGACATCATCTAGAATAGAGAAATAATCAACACAAGATTGTATTGAAATAAGGTGAGTATGAATGTATAAAGGATTTTCTTAAATATGCATGAGAAGATAGATAGAGAAGACAAGGTTGATACATGTGTCTCAACCTAGAGGAAGTAGAGTCCTAATAGAACTCAACAATATCCTTTAGGGTAAGTTAGAGTCCAAATAGGACTCAATAGTATCCATTTACCTCATTAATGTTTTCACCTAAGTAGACTTAAGTAAAGAATAAATTGGTAAAATAATATTTACTCCAATATATGAGACCCTTTTATATCATTGAATACATATCTATTGATGACAAACAAATTTCTCCATCTCTAGATATAAGGATGTCACTACACCCTTTTTCCACTAAGCATTTTTTGCACATTAAAATAAACTCCATTTTATTTGTCCATGTTAGGGGATTAGTCTTATTAAACTTATGCATATCCATATTTGGTACATCTAGTTCTGAGACCTAAAATGAATATTAGAATTTGAATAAAAATTTATTAGCTTTTATGATTCTCCTTCAATTCTTGAGACATCCTTTCTTGACCTATTCATATATTTAGTTTAGCATGTTCCATATGTTGGATAAATTTTATCCCAAGTTATGTATATCTCCCCATAGTCAATATATATCCCTCTTGAAAACCTTATATAATGAGAAGATGTATTCCTTAACCTCTTTTAGTTATTCATTAGGAATAATATCCTCAATTGTTCCCTCATCCTTATCTCCATTTTTTCTGATGTGGCAAAATTCTCGTTGTCTCTTATAGAAGGCTCTGTCATGATAGAGAATAATAATTTTGCAATAAATCACACAAGTAAAATATAAATGATCTAAAACTTAAATTCTAAACTCATAGTATAAAAATAACACTTAGAAAAATCTCCATAAAATAGAAGATTTTTACCCTTAATGATGAAATTAAATTACAAACCCTAAATTCTAATAAGTCACTTATCTTTACTCCATTTTATATGAAAAATATATTATAGAATCAACAATGAATTTCTCAAGAACTCTTTAAAATTTAAGAATAAATTACCTCAGTGATAAGAGATATGTGCTTCCCAAAATGTTTGGACAAAAACCCTAATTATGAAATAACTTTCTGAATTCTATTCTAATTTACATAAACATTGGAATAAAGGTTCTTCAATTTGGTCTTAAAATGACTTTAAAAAAAGAAGAAAAATAATTCCCACAATTTTGAAAGATATGTGATTTCCAAAATGATCTCCCAAATTGATGATAAAATTCTTTTCTTCATGGTGCCAAGGTAATGATTTAATACTGCTTATAATGAAACAACTTACACATATGATGAAGATAATATGAAATATGTTGAGGATTCAATGTGTAATATACAAAAATTAACAAGTCAATTTGAGGTTAAAACATCCAACTATCTCTGATGAGAACACATTGTTGGTGTATTACATGTTTAGAGTTATGAAAACTGTTAAATTGCTAAAACTTTAGCAATTATCCAAAACTACCTCTTTATGTTGTTTTATTTATGCGATTTACATATTTGAAATTCTCAACAAATAAGACATATATTATGCATTCACCACTTTCATGTGGTATTATAGTTCTAAACTAATCCTTCGTACATGTACGTAATCTACAATGTAAGCATTGATATTTTTGGATGTCGGTATGTGATTGTGGTGATGAAGAATGAAGAAATGATGTGTAACTATACCTACAATGAGCTACTTATCACCATTCTATTGGATCCAATATAAACCATTAATATATTATGCCTAAACAATTTTGTGAATGGATTTATAGCATTGTTCCATCACCTTTTTGGATTTTCCATTTTTTAGATTAGGAAGAGAAATATCTAACAATACCACATGATCTTGTAACTACTTTTGATTTTGAGTTTTGTGGAAAAATGTTTTAAAAAATTTCACCCTCCCCTTCTTTGACTAGAGTGTGCAATGATGGAAGTGCTCTATCAATTTCCATAATTCAAAAATATTTGAATTTATTTGTTACAGTTTTGTAGTTCTATTGAATTAATTAATTTATATTAAGCGATAAACATTCTACATCGCAAGGAAAATTTCAACTGTGGTGTGACCTATGATAGTTGGTAGGTGATTTTGTCTATTTAGTACAAAGGAGAGAAGCTCAAAAAATCTTCATCACACAAGTCAATTTTAATCTTCAAGAGCTTCATCCATAACAACTAAATATAAATATTGTTCCCCATTGAATATTTTCCTTTTCATGATTAATGATCTATCTATCCATTTGGAGAAAAATATATGTACCTATGGGTGTTTTTCTTCTTGATAGAGGAAGGTCATTAAATTTTGGTATTTCTTTTGTTTTTTTATATCTCCTTACAAGTATCAAATTGGAGTTTGATAGCATATTCCATGCATGGGAAGAAACATGATTTACAAAATACCCACTATTACAAGCCAAAAGCTCATTGAAGAGAACTAAAAATCAATCTACTTCAAATTCTTGGTGTTTTAAAGGAGATATAGTATGAAAGTTTAACTTCACTTTGTGGTCAAGATAGGCTATAGTGTTGAAGGAATGAATAATTTTGTTGGAAATGAAATGGATGATTTTTTTGGAGAACCTATTATTTTTTATTTTCTTCTATTGGATACTAAAATCCACAACAAGTACATCAAGATTTATGTTAATTATATTGGTAGGTCATATATTACTACAATAGTCATCTCTAGTGAAATTTAACTTTATAGGGAAGACATGTTCACTATGAACTTGGGGAAATGTAGGGGAAACCAAGTTTCCATGCCAAATAATCAAATTATGTTGCATCTACCAATGGTTGCTAGTTTTCTATCATTGCAAATCTATCTTGTCATGAAAATCTTAAATTATCAATTTTCTACTTTTTCAATGAGATATTTAGGGAATCTATCATGATATATTCTAACAACTAAATAAAAGGGGAAGTATATTTGGATTTATTTATTGTACTGATTACCACTCTACTAGATATTATAGTATTTTCTCTAGTGATTTTTCCAAAGGATAAGGAGTAAAAGGGTTTCTTTGGAGGCTAGAGGATTCAAAGGTTGGATGAATTACTACCATCTCAAGTTAGCTTCTAATTTTGACATGGTTCTTGTATGAAAAGTACTTATTTTTTTTCTTTTATGCTTTTAATATTTTCTTTCTTTGTTGATACGAACAAATTTGAATAATGCATGTGTTATGAAGATTTTATTTGGAGAGTTTAGGTTTTAGTGAAGATTTGAAGTATGGTTGGTTCCCCATAGATTTCATGCGAATGTGGTTACAAATTATCAACCTTCTGATGCTCAAGAAATAATCTGGATGAATTTTGTCAAGAATAATCTAGTTTGTGTGATTCAAGAATTTAGGACTAAGAGATCAAGGATTTAGCTTGAGGCTACACATTTTAAAGGGTCACAAGTTAACTTGGACGATTTCCACTTGATTCAAGATTTGATTCTTTAACGAAATGTTTTCTCAAAAATATGTATTTTTTTATGTAATCATAAAATTGTGTTGTTTAAGACTTAAGGGGGAATCCCTAATGCAAGGTCATTTAATGTTTACAAGATGAGTGTAATAAGGGGGGAATGTTAGCATATTATAGGTTTGTAGTTATGAAAACTGCTAAACTACTAAAACTACTTCTTTCAACTATTTAAGTATTTTACATTCTCAATGAATAAGACATCAATTATGCATTCACCAATTTCACAAACTTCACAATATGATGATAAAAAAGACTCACTATTTAAAAAGACTCACTATTTCCTATGTATACCTATTTATTCCTTAAGTATGACCCAAACTGACCTAAATATGACTATATTCCAGCCTAATTTTGACCTAACCAACTAGATATTTTAATATATTAATGAAAATAATCAGGGGTTAAGGTAGCCACAAGTTGACCGCTCATAATCACATGTAAACTTTAGGATCAAGTGTGTTTTAATTATAGTAGAAAGAAAAATAAAATTAAGGAGATAACTAACAAGGTCAACAAATTTTAATAATGGATAGCTATTAAAAAGTCATGGATTTTTTTTCTATTGTATTATTTCAATGCTTTGATGTCTTAACACACCCTTGGTGTGATAAATCTATTATTTTACAACATTAATTTAAAACTATAGTTTTCTATATTCATCACGTTAATTATTAAAAACCTAATAGTTTCTACTAGTGTTGATAGTTTTCAAACCATTAATTATGGCTCCTCTAAATAATTGACCTCAAATAGTTTTTGTTATTTTATTCCTAAGGTCGATATTTAGATCGTTATTTAGATGTGGTTTTACCCATCCTAGAGTTTTATAGTACCTTTAAATGTCTTGAATATTTTATTTTAATATGGCATGCAATTAAAATAATACCTCCTTAAATATGTCTTTGAAATTTCACCAGTCAAAAAATAATAATAATATTTATTTATTTAAGATATTTTTGTATGTAATTGATTTAACATATTTTTGGGAAATATCATGGCTCTTATTTTTCGCACTCACACTCGCACTCGCGCTAAATCTTTCAATGTGGAGGCTCTGGATAGATAGATTCAGGTATTTTCTAAGACTAAATACGCTAATCTTGCTAGAATTTGTGGGGGATATACTTCAGTGTGTCTAGATAAATCTCAAGCTAATGAGAAGCAAGAATGGAAGGTTGTCTCTGGTTCTTACTATCTTTCGAAGCATAAATATTTTGTTCCCGTCTCAGTTACAACCTCTAATAGATTTATTGCTCTAATGCCTTCTTCCCTAGGGGTTTTTCCACATGAGAGACATTTGTAGGAGTGATCAATGGGTTTTCCCTTTAAATATATCTCTCAACAGATGAATTCATTCAATAGGGATATTCATAAATCATTAGTTAATTCTCATTCTAACTATGAGGTATACTCCCTGCCGCATTGTAGAATCAATAACCCTAAAAATTCATAGCTTCCTAGGGATTGAGACATGGAACTAGGTCTTTCCCAGAAGCTATGAAAAGAGGTTATGGTAGTCAACTCCAAAAAATCTATCTCCTCCACAGCCAATATTTTTGGTAATGGTAAACCTTGACCTTGCTCACCCACAGGTACGGTATACTCACCTCCTCATAGAAGATCCAAGGATATAAAGAATAATTTTTTCTCTATTGAAGATAAGACTTTGGAGGTGCCTAAGAGATGTAATGATTTTGTATCATCCACTAACCATGATCAGATAAATAAACTAGTTATTAAGCATGGATTTTTCGATAGAACACAAAAGATGTGCACGGATTTTGGTTTATTTTAGAGATGAAATGGCTTTGGGGCCACGGCGCGCTCACTTGCAAATTGGCTAAAGTCACAATTATATAATAAGGTATGCATCACCATTCTACAGGAAAATTTTATTTATGTAGATTTATCTAGTAATAAATTGAAAGTAAAATTTTTATCTGAGGGATGTCCGAAGTTTAGAAACATAGGGTTTTCTACCCTAGATTGGTCTCCCTTTTTTAATCCATCAAAATTGGATAACTTTATGGTTGACATGGTTGTTCTTCTAAATGATCTACCAACTGAACTTTTTGATGATGTCTCCTATATGTGAGATAGGAAACTATATAGGTAAATTTATAGGTTATGTCAATTCATAAAAGTCCTTTGTAGAAAAAATTATTATTGTGGGTATGGACCTCAACAAGAAACTCAACTACCCTTTGGAAGTTTGTTGAGACTCGGGGTCGGTCTTTATAAACCCTAGCATTATTGATGGGGATTTTGAGGAGAATGGACACATGTTAGAATATCCTTATAAGGAAATACGAGTCTAGCTGGATACCAGTAGGAAAAATGAAGGTAGTAAATATTAACATTGAATTTCTAACCAACAAAGGGGGTTTTGATATTATTAACCAGAATGGTAGGATGGATTTAGATATATCTGAAAGTTCCCTTGATGGTAGCAATAATTCAAATGATAAGGTTGATTCCTTCCGTATTGAAAAGGATAGGTCCATGTGTCATATTGCAGAAAACCATAACTTGCATCCACATTTGTTTCATAAGGAAGTATTGGATGGTGGGGAAAAGAATCAAAGTTTGGATTCCATTCTCTCCATCTCTGCTTCTTTAATCCTTGAAAGTCACTCCCAAGATCTTGGGAAGGATAGTATAGAGTCTTAAAGCAAGGAAGAAGAGGTTAGGTTAATATCCAAATATTTTTTTGATGAAATAGTGGATGAAATTATGGATAAATTTCTGGATGAGATCTGTGATGTGGAGGAATTTGATTGTTAGAGGAATTTTTTTATTCAGGAATTTCTATCACCTAATTTCCCTCTGACTTTACATGAGTTAGAGATCTTTATAGAGGAGGAAGATAAACCAGTTGAAGAAGATAACTTGATCTTTGGTATTGAATCTTCTATGCCTGATAAATCCTTCCCCGATTGTGCTAAATCTTTAAGGAAAAGAGGAAGGAAATCATCCCAAGAGCTTAGATTTAAAGTTGGTGATGTTGAGGGTCAGGTTAAACTAACTGATATTTTTAATGTAGGAAATGGAATTTCCTTCCCAAGGCATTATGAATATCATAACCTGGAATGTTAGGGTCCTTAATTCCCCTAACAAGAAGTGTTTCCTCTTACATTGCATATCAAATAGAAATTCAGATTTAATTATTTTACAAGAAAAAGAACCTCAATAAGAAACTAGGTATTAAAGTAATATGGGGTGTGCCTGCTTTGGGTGCCTCAGGGGGTGTCAGTATCATTTGGAACCCTAGATCAATTTCTCTTTTAGAATAGGAAGAACATCCCAATTGGTGTCATGGTAAGGTAACCAATTTATGCACAAACTTAAACTTCTGTATTTTTAATGTATATGGTCCTATACTTAATCTAGATAAGGAGAAAGTTTGGTATGAAATTGAAGTTAAACTGCTTGAATTTAGTCAAGACATAGTAATTATAGGAGGATATTTCAACACAATTACTAAGTTATCAGAGAAAAGAGGGGGATCATGCTAGCTATCAAGGGTTGCAAAAGACTTTAACAAATGGATAGATAGAAATAATCTCTACAAAATTTCCACTTGAGATGAGTATTTTACCTGGAATAATAGGCACAAGGGCTTTAGTTTTATAGCTGGAAATATGGATTATTTCTTTTTATGAGCTAACCTATAGGAGCTTCCTTTTACCTTATCAGTGAGAGTCTTACCCTTATCTGGTTCTAACCAATTTCCTGTAGAACTAAAAATACTAAAAGATAAAAGTCTAGAGAACCGTCCTTTTAAATTTTAATAGATGTGGCTTAAGGAAGAAGGCTTCTTAGAAATGATTAAGGAGTGGTGGAGTGATATTGAAATTTTAGGCTCTATACTTTATCTAGTAGTTAATAAACTCAAGATAATAAAGCAAAAACTGAAATCTTGGAATAAAATGAAATTTAGTAATATATTTGAAAACAAAATCTCTTGAAGGTAAATTGAAAACCCTTAATGAAAATGTCTTTGAACAAGGAATGGATATTACCCTATATTAAGAAGAAAAAGAACTGTTAAAAGAATATGAGGAGGTGCTGGCTAAGGAAGAGATCTTCTGGCGACAAAAATCTAGAGAAGCATGGCTGGCTGAGGGATATAAAACCACTACATTCTTCCATAATAGTACTTAGCATCAAAGATGTATTAATAGGATTAATTATAGTTATGGAAGGAATAAAAATTTGATTGAGGATCCTATAGATATAGCTAAACAAGATTATAATTACTTCAAAAATATCTATCGATATGATCAAGAGCCAAACTTAGATAACCAAAACATTATCCTAGCAAATATTCCCAAAATTATATCCATGGATCAAAATAAGCTACTTTTAGAAATATTCTTGAGAGGTGAAGTAGAGACTATCCTCAAAAAGATGAACCCTAACAAATCTTCTGGACCTGATGAATTTCCTACATATTTCTTTTCAGAAATGCTGGAGCTTCATAGGAGATGAGGTTACAATTGCCTTGGATGGTATTAGAAACTCTTGGAATTTCTTAAAGGAAGTTAATAATACCTTTATAGCTCTTATCCCTAAAAAGAGAAGCCATAATCTTTTAATGATTTTAGACCTATAACTCTTTTCCAAAACAATGGCAAGTAGAGTTCGAAAACTTCTTCTGGACATTATTAGTGAGGAATAGTCTTGGTTTGTGCCTGGAAGATCAATCTATGATGATATTATTATTTCCCACATGAGGAAATGCATTCAGTCAAAAGTAACAAAAAAAAAGTATTCTAATAAAGTTAGACATTAAAAAAGTATATGATAAGCTGGATTGGTCCTTTTTAGATAAATGCCTGCTAGCTTTTCATTTTGAAGAGAAATGGGTAAACTTAATTTATGCTTTTATTTATACCCCTAAATTATCAATACTTGTTAATGGAACCCCTCAGGGATTCTTTAGTATAACGAGGCAGATTCATTAAGGGGACCCGATCTCCCCTTTCCTCCTCATCATTATGGTCGAAGATCTAGGTCATGCCATAAACAAAGCTAAATGTGATAATAAAATCAAGGTATTCAAATCACTAGAGATGTTGACTCTACAACCCATCAACAATTTGTTGATGACACTATGTTATATGAGAAGAGCTCCATATCAGAAGCCAAATAATTTAAACTTATTTTAAACCAATATGCCTTTGCCTCAGTAGAAGAAATTAATAAAGAAAAATCAGATATTTTTTCTTTAACACTTCTCCCCCTCTTCAATAGGGAATTATTAAAATATTGAGTTTCAAAAAATGAAATATTCCCTGTAAATATTTAGGTCTCTATTTCAATCTAGGATCAAGGTTTTCTGCGTTATGGACCCATACCATAGAGAAAATTAGAGGTAGAATGACTTCTTGGAAAGGTAAATGGTTGTCATCTATAGGAAGAGCCATCATGATCCAATCAGTTCTCTTTGCAATTCCACTATATCAATTAGCCTATTTTGACCTTCCAATTAGCCAAAGAAATGAACTAAACAAAATATTGAGAACCTTTTTTTGGCAAGGCTCTCAGGAAAAACATAAGATATCCCTTCTAGCATGGAAAAAGGTTTGTAGACCCAAAAATGAAGGAGCAGGTATCAAAGATCTTAAAATCCAAAGAAAATCCTTTGGATCCAAATTAGTTTGGAAAATGTTTAATAATATTAATCTCAAATGGGTCAAAATATTACCTCATAAATACCGCAATCAACCTAATCCCATTAATATTTTTAGAGAGAAGAATGGTGTAGAGCACCTCCCTTTCTGATGTTTTTGGTGTGTTTTAGGGTTAGGTTAGGTGTTTGGTGTGAGTGACAATAAGGTCCACTAGGTTGGATCCGATTTGGTTCATCTTCATGTTTGTAAGAGCCAAATGAGCTCATAAAGGATATTATGGTCAGTTTGGCCTAAAAATGGAAAATGTGCTATTTTTGGGTAGTTTGGGTTTAGTGTGTGTCTTAGGACCCTAAATTTCCTAACTAGAGTCATAGAAGTCAACCACAACAATCAAGTTGACAAAAAGAGTCAAATTTAACAAAATGCAAAAAGTTGCTCGAGCAACTTTTGCAACTCCTTGACAAGAAGTTGAAAATGAAGTTAGAGAAGTTGTAACCACTCATGCTTGGTATATGAGCATGGATTTGATTATTTTGAGAGGTTAATGAAGTTTTGGATTGCAAAACTTGTTTTGTGTACTTTTGTACGAATTTTTTTAACTGTATTCTTATAATTCATAGTGCTTTCCACATTTTGTATGGCAGTGTACGAATTGGGAAAAGAGATCGGACCCCATGGTGGTGTAGTTTTTCAAGATAGATTTCTTTTTCATATTTTTTTTTTTTTTAAAGTTATAGGAGTAGAGAGTTATAGTAGATTTAAGGTCACTGGTCTATAAGTCCCATTTATTGAGTCACAATGCCAAAAATGGCTCTAACGTAACCATCCACCGATAGAAATGGATGAAACCATAGGGGATGAAGGGTTAGAGTCTATATATAGGGTTTTTAGTTTCATTTTTGTTTTTTTAATGAATTTTCTAGACCAAGAGTGAAGCCATATGGCTGACTGTTAGGAACGGGTGAGCCTGGACAGGGTGAAGTTGGATTTGGTTCAAGCGCCCATGATCTTGGGGAAAAGACTTAGCGACATTTTTAGAATCCCTAAAGAGTCTCCTTGAAGGATCCAAAGGTGGGAGGAGGTGAAAAAAAGATTGAAGACCAATTTAGTGCAATTGGTCAAGACTGGTCTAGAGGCCTAATTAATAGGCTGAAAACTAGGGCCTAGTGGAAACTAGGGTTGTGGGTGCATCCACAAGCTAGGATTTTGGATTCTGATAGGGTTGATGGATACCTTGAATATTTTCAAGGTCTTCTATGGGGTTTTTTTCTAGATTTGAGATCTTAAGCCCCAAAACAATGAAATTTGACCTACTAGGAAATGAGCTAATTGGGACTCCTAGTGAATTTGATACCAATTGGATTGGTAAAGTATCTAGAAGTGTGCAAAATGGTTATAAAGAACTGTGAATGGGACAAGAACATAGAAAAGAGTCTAAGGGGATGTATTGGAAGACCCTAAGAAAGGTTTTGGGATTATAGGGGAAAATCTAGTGAAGAAGCCTAGGTATTTGAAGAGCTAGTTGGACTAGTTGAACATACGAGTATTGGAGTCTTCAACAAATCAACTATTCCTTGGAGGAGAAGTTGATAGTGAGGGTCTTGGAGATTACCATTGGAGAAGAACACAAGGAGAGGTAACCATTGGATGGTTAGAAGAGATTAAGAGCCCTTTGGGGATATAAATCACTAGAGCCCTAAATCCTCTGCATCAGAGTGGTATCAGAGCCATAAATTCTTGAAGTTTGTGTGAGTTTGAAGGGGAGGAGACTCAAGAGGTTGAAGACATCCCTCCTAAGGAAATGAGTAGATATTCCATTGTTTAATTGGTTCAGGGCTTCTTGGAAAAGGTTAGTGTGTCCAAAACAAGGAGTAAGAAGAAAGTAACAGAATGGGGAGAAGAGAGTGAGGATGAAGAGACTGAGAATCAATCAGGAGAATCTAGAGGAAAAGAAGTGGAGATGGATAAAGACCAAAATGTATTCTTTGATGCTTTCAAATCCATCAATAAAGACAGTATGGAACATATACCATACTATTGTGGCAGCTTGAATGGTGAAGAGTTGTTGGATTGGCTAGACGCCATAGACAATTAGTTTGACTATAAAGAAGTGGCAGAGGAGAAGAGGGTTAGCTATGCCAAGGCTAGACTCAAAGGATCTACATTGGTGTGGTGGAACATGATGCAGGATGATAGGGTAAAAAATGGAAAGAAGAAGATAGTTTCTTGGGAGAGGATGAAGATCACATTGAGGGCACAATTCTTGCATACTGACTATGAGATTCATATGTATGAAAATTTGTAGAACTTGAGACAAAAGGAGATGATAGTAAGTTCCTACACTAAGGAGTTTGAAAAATTGAGCCTAAGGGCTAAAAGACAAGAAGAAGAAATGGAGAAGGTAGAAAGGTATCTCAATGGGTTGAGACAAGGGATACAAGATGAAATTAGTATGATGGCTCCTAACAGTATGCACAAGTGTTTTCAGTTAGCCTTGAGAGAAGAGGATAAGGATAGAAGGAGGAATGAATTCCATCAAAGGGGAAGGGGTGGTAACAGCAATAGAGGATTCAGAGGATGGAGTAATTTTGGTAGAGGACAAAGCCCAAATAGACTAGAGGAGAATCAGTCTATGGATAACAATGGGGGTAATCAGTTCAGAGGATCTTTTCAAAGAGGGGGATACAAAGGAAGAGGACCACCAAGAGGTAGATTTTAGTCCCAAGGAAGATCTAATTAAATATTTACTGGAAGATGTTATAACTGCAATCAAGTGGGTCATACACTAGGTAGATGTCCTGAAAAGGCTACCTCATCTTCTATGGGAGATAGAAGAAATCAGTTAGTACAAGAGGATGATACACAAAGTGTCACTTATCCCATTTACAAGGCAGGGCCAATAATGGATGGAGAGAATCTAATGTTGAGAAGGAATTTGTTGAAAGTACCTAATACCATAGAGCCACCTCAAAGAAAGAATTTGTTTAAGACAACTTGTAGGTATCATGGGAAGACTTGGAAAGTGATAGTGGACTCTGGATCCAATGAGAATATAGTATCCACATAGATGGTGGACAAACTAAAACTTATAAGGATACCTCCTACCACTCCCTATAAAGTTTCATGGTTAAACAAGGGACAACAAATGGTGGTAGATGAACAAACCATGGTGGAGTTTGAAATAGGTGAGTATAAGGACAAGGTCCTATGTGACTTATTTCCCATGGATGCATGTCATCTTGTTTTAGGATGTCCATGGTAATATGATGTGAAGGCTATTCATGATGGAGAAAAAAACAACTATGTAATAACCAAGCTAGGGAAGAAGTTTCAAATGTATCCATTGCATGAACCTAATAACAAGAAGCATGTGGGAAATAGTGTGATGCTCTTGAGTGGAAAGGAGTTTCTAAAAGCTATGAATAAGGAGAAAGGAGTATGTTGTGCAATGATAATGAAGCCAAAGGAGGAGACCAAGGAGAAATCCAACATGCCACCAAAGGTACAAGAATTGTTGCAAAGGTATCATGACATAGTGGATAATGGTTCTCCAAGTGCATTAGCACCCATGAGGGATGTGAGTCATCAGATAGACCTCATACCTTGACCAAATTTTCCAAACAAAGCAGCATATAAGATGATACCAAGTCAAAATGTAGAGATAGCAAAACATATTCAAGATTTGTTGGAAAAAGGACTAATACGAAAGAGTTGAGTCCTTGTGTTGTGCCAACTGTCCTTGCACCTAAGAAGGATGGAAAATGGAGGATGTGTATAGACTCCAGGTCCATAAACAAGATTACAATAAGATATAGATTCCCAATGCCCCAGATTGATGATTTGATGGACAATTTGGGAGGTTCATGTTATTTCTCCAAGGTGTATTTGAAGTCAGGGTATCACCAAATCAAGGTTAGGCCTAGTGATGAGTGGAAGAAAGCCTTCAAGACCAATGAAGGGTTGTATGAGTGGCTAGTAATGCCCTTCAACCTAACTAATGAACCTAGCACATTCATGAGGCTCATGAGAGAAGTGCTAGCAGATTTTATTGGTAAGTTTGTAATAGTATATCTT
Organism: Thuja plicata; assembly: GCA_018584345.1. Taxonomy (NCBI): domain Eukaryota; kingdom Viridiplantae; phylum Streptophyta; class Pinopsida; order Cupressales; family Cupressaceae; genus Thuja; species Thuja plicata. Next base: position 831,623 of record MU223332.1, read on the forward strand.
GATGACATTTTGATATTTAGCAGGTCCAAGAAGGAGAATATGAAGAATTTGGAGATGGTCTTAAAAAGGATACACCAAGAGAAGTTGATGATCAATCAAGAAAAGTGTGAGTTCCTAAAAACTCAATTAGTTTATCTTGGTTTTGTGGTTGCTAATGGATGTATGAAGATGGACCTTGATAAGGTTAAGTCAATTTTGGAATGGCCTACACCTAGGTGCATAAGCGATGTTAGGAGTTTTCATGGATTGGCCTCCTACTATAGGAAATTTGTAATAAATTTTAGTCATGTATGTGCCCCTATCCTCAACACTTTAAAAGGGGGAATCAAATGTCAATTTAAATGGACTATAGCAGCAGACCAAGGATTTTAAATGTTGAAAAAGAGGATAGAAGAATTACCTACACTTAGGTTCCCTAATTTCAATCAGCTATTTGTGGTGGAGTGTGATGTTAGAAAGCTAGCCATTGGAGTAGTGTTAAGCCAAGAGGGACACCCTGTGGCTTTCTTCTTAGAGAATTTAAATGAGGCCAAACAAAAGTACTCCACCTATGATTTGGAGTTGTATGCTATGGTACAAGCCCTTAAAAAATTGAGACACTATCTCCTACCAAGGGAATTTGTGGTCTACACTAATAGCCATGTTTCTTGAATGGGCAAGAAAAACTAAATCAGAGACACCTAAAGTGGGTAGAATCTCTGCAAGAATACAAATTTATCATCAAACATAAGAAAGGGGTTAGAAACAAGGTTATAGATGCTCTTAGCCAAAGAGTATTAACTATATAGGAGATACAAGTCCAGAGTGTGGGGATGAATGATTTGAAATACATGTATAAAGAGGATAATGACTTCAAAGATGCCTATGAGGCATGTGTAAAGTTCCAACAGGGGTTCAAGGTGGAATTCACTGAGTTTATGTTGCAGGAAGGATTATTGTTTAAAGGACACCTCATGTGTATACCTCAGTGTTCAATGAGGGAGAACATTGTGAAGGAGAAACACCAAGGAAGCTTGGGAGGCCACTTTGGAGTGGATAAAACACTGGAGTAGGTGAATAGACATTACTATTGGCCTAAGTTACAGTCAGATGTTAGGAAATTTGTAGAGAAATGTTAGATATGTCATAGGGAAAAAGGACAAAGTAGTAACAGTGGATTGTATCAACCCCTATCCATACCCCAAAGGCCTTGGGAGTGCCTAAGTATGGACTTTGTTTTGGGGTACTAGAGACAACAAGGGGTCATGACAGTGTGTTTGTTGTGGTGGACCATTTTAGCAAAATGGCTCACTTGATTCCATGTAAGCAAACCAATTATGCTTCAAAAATTGTAGGTCTATTCTTCAGAGACATTGTAAGGAACCATGGATTACCACTGACTATAGTAAGTGACAGAGAGTAATTTTGTGGGTCACTTTTGGTAGACCCTTTAGAAGATGCTAGGTACAAAATTTTCTTTCTCTTCAGCCTTCCATCCATAGTCGGATGGGAAAATGGAGGTAGTAAATAGGTCACTTGGGAACTTGCTAAGATTCTTGACTAAGCAACATTGACAGTCATGGGATCACATCATAGGGAAGGAAAAATTTTCCTATAATGACTCCATTAATAGGAGTACTAGTAAAACCCCCTTTGAGATAGTATATGGGGTCAATCTTGGAGGGATCTTAGAGTTGAGAGATCTCATTTTGAAGGACAAAAGGAGTGCCCAAGGGGAGTCATTTGTAGAAAAGATGAAGAAGCTTCATGATCAAGTCAACAAGACTCTACAAAAGCAAGTGGAGAAGTATAAGTCCAAGGTAGATCAGACAAGATGGGATTTGCAGTTCAAGGTGGGGGACTTAGTACTTGCTTACCTTAGAAAGGAAATACTACCCAAGAGATAGCCTACGAACAAGTTACTCATGAAGAAGATATGACCCTTGAAGATATTGCACAAGTATGGAAAGAATGCATATGAAGTGGAATTGCCTCCTAATTTGGGAATTTCACTAATATTTAATGTTTGTGACCTATATCCCTATAAGGGACCATCTCTAGACACAGTTCAAACTACTCTTACAAATTTAGGAGATGATGATTGGGTAAAAGACTTGCCTACCCCAACCCCACTACAATTGGATAGTATACTAGATTCAAAGGTGATAAAGAAGACAAGGAAGGATAACTATAAGGAGTACCTCATCAAGTAGCAAGGACTACCTGAAGTTGAGGCCACTTGGATGATAGAGGCAGATATTCTGAAGCATGGGGTCACCTTCGAAGACCTCCTAACTCAAGGGACTTGAGTTCTTTGTCCCATGGGAATATGGTGTAGAGAACCTCCCCTTTTGATGTGTTTGGTGTGTTTTAGGGTTAGGTTAGGTGTTTGGTGTGCATAAAAATAAGGTCCACTAGGTTGGATCCAATTTGGTTCATCTCAATATTTGTAAGAGCCAAACGAGCTAATAAAGGATATTGTGGTCAATTTGGCCTAAAAATGGAAAAGGTGCTATTTTTGGGTATTTTTGGTTTAGTGTGTGTCTTAGGACCCTAAATTTCCTAACTAGGGTCATAGAAGTCAACACCAACCATCGAGTTGACAAAAAGAGTCAAATTGCACAAAATGCAAAAAGTTGCTCGAGCAACTTTTGCAACTTCTTGATAAGAAGCTAAAAAATGAAGTTAGAGAGGTTGTAACCACTAATGCTCAGTATATGAGCATCGATTTGATGATATTTAGATGTTAACAAAGTTTTGGATTGCAGAACCTGTTTTGTGTACTTCTGTGCGGATGTTTTTGACTGTATTCTTATAATTCATAGTGCTTTCTGAATTTTGTATGGTAGTGTATGGATTAGGAAAGGAGATCAGACCCCATGGGGGTTTAGTGTTTCAAGATATCTTTATTTTTCATATTTTATTTTTCTTTTAAGTTATAGCAGTAGAGAGTTAAAGTAGATTTAAGGTCACTAGTCTGTAAGTCCCATTTATAGAGTCACAGTGCCAAAAATAGCTCTAACCTAAGCATCCACCAGTGGAAATGGCTGAAACCATAGGGGATGAAGGGTTAGAGTCTGTATATATGGTTTTTTCTTTCATTTTTTTTGTTTCAATGAAGTTTCTAGACCAAGAGTGAAGCCCTATGGCTGACTGTTAGGAACAGGTGAGCCTAGACAGGGTGAAGTTGGATTTGGTTCGAGCACCCATGATCTTGGGGAAAAGACCTAGAGGAATTTGTAGAAGACCTAAAGAGTCTCCTTGAAGGATCCAAATTTGGGAGGATGTGAAATGAAGATTGAAGACCAATTTGGTGGCAATTGGTCAAGACTGGTCTAGAGGCCTAATTAATAGGCTAAAAATTAGGGCCTAGTGGAAACTAGGGTTGTGGGTGTATCCAGAAGCTAGAATTTTGGATTATGATAGGGTTGATGGATACCTTTAATATTTTCAAGGTCTTCTATGGGTTTTTTTTGGATTATTTGAGAGCTTAAGCCCAAAAATAGTGAAATTTGACCTACTAGGAAACGGGCCAATTAGACCTCCTAGTGAATTTGGTACCAATTGGATTGGTAAAGTATCCAAAAGTGTGGGAAAGGGTTCTAAAGAACTTTGAATGGGAAAATAATATAGACAAGAGTCTAAGGGGATGTATGGGAAGATCCTAAACAAGGGTTTGGGATTCTAGGGAAAAATCTAGTGAAGAAGCCTAGGTATTTGAAGAGCTAGTTGGACTAGTTGAACCTAGGAGTATTGGAGTCTTCAAAAAATCAACTATTCCATGGAGGATAAGTTGATAGTGAGGGTCTTGGAGATTCCCATTGTAGAAGAACACAAGGAGAGGTAACCATTGGATGGTTAGAAGAGATTAGGAGCCATTTGGGGAAAGAAATCACTAGAACCCTAAACCCTCTACATCAAAGAATCCCTCTAGAGGTTCTAGAATTTGGAACTTTATGCTTGACTATAGATTAATTGTCCAAGAAACATTAACCTGGAATATTGCCCAAGCAGAAGATTCCATGTTCTAGCATGATTCATGGCATGACACCAACCTATTAATCAGCTAGGTAATTGGACCCAGTCCAAAGGTATTTTAGAAGAATGTTGGGGTTCTAAGGTTAAAGATAATATAACCTTTGATAAGGAAGATGGATGAAAATGGAAGGATAGAGGTAGTTTTAATCTTCCAAGGAATGAGGAGGCTAGTCTTAGCTTTATCCTAAATTCCAGGAAACTTACCCTTCATAATAAACCTGATAAATTAATATGGGATGGAAATACAAGTGGGTGTACAAAATTAAGGATGGATATAATTATCTTAGATCAAAATTAACCTACCCTAAAGATAATCCTCCTTATGCTCTGCTCTGGAGAAAAAATACTTTACCTAAAGCAAGGTTGTTTTCCTGGTTATTATGGAATAGGAAAATTATCACTCCTAAAAGGTTCTAGAGAATGGGTTTTTATGGCCCAAGAAGATGTTTTCTATGTGAAAAATAGAAGGAAACCATGGACCATCATATTTTGGGATGTCCTTTATCGAAACAGGTATGGGATTGGATATGTGAAAAATTAGATTGGAAATATTCATTCCGGGACTCAACTTCAAATTTGCTCCTCTCATGGTCATCGTTATACAAAGATAACATTTATAATTTGTTATGGACTCTGGCTCCCTCTATTGTCCTCTGGGAAATTTGGAAAGAAAGGAATAGGTGGATCTTTAAGGATTCCTAAATGGATTTCTCAAGTTTAATCAACAAAATTGAGAACTTTATTATTGATTTCGCTAACAATAAAATAATGCTAAGCAACAAAAAGGAGGCGATTATGACATTTTGCGATGAAAAAACAAGGAATAAATAGACAGGTTTGAAACTTCCCCTCTTTATCACTTGTGGGGATTGTCTTTCTACACATAAAGAAAGCACTTGCAAGTGGTCTCCACCTATTTAGGGCTGGTATAAACTTAATTTTGATGGAGCCTCACAAGGCAACCCTGGATTGGATGGGATTGGATGTTGTATCCATAAATCAGATGGAAAGGAAATTGCTAAAAGTAGAAGATTCATAGCTAGAGAAACTAATAATTGGGAAGAATTAGAAACCTTAGTACAAGGCTTGGCCCTTAGCAAGTAGCTAGGAATCAACTTTCTATCTATTGAGGGTGATTCAACAATTATCATAAATGCCTTAAGGAAGGGATCTCTCCTAAACTGGAGACTTGACTCAATACTGTCATCAGCCCTTTCCTTATGCAAATCATTTGATAAAATTACTATTAACCATATATATATAGGGAAGGGAATGGATGGGCAGATGAATTGGCTAACCTAGTTATTGATGTCCATCTTATTAATAAACAATTTTAAGAGAGATTTATTTTAGGCTAGTTTAGGTCCTTAGTTTTCTGATCTAGTTTATCTATCCTGTTGTAGATAATGCATAATGTCATTGTCATGAATTGATACATTTTTCTAGTCTAATAGCCCTCAAATCATTATGTTTAAACTAACTCATTATTAAATTAATCCTACCTTGATTACACCTAATTATTATTTTTTTAAATATTCTTAACCATTTTCATTACCTTTTTGTCCTAATTTATTTATAGGTAACTCTTCAAATCTCTTCCTCCTAGCTTTCATGTCTCTGATGCCATGATATAAGCTGGTACGAATGGAATCTTTTTAAATGATTTAATGAAACTACTATATCTAATGATTCCTCGATCGAGGAGATTTCATTTAAGTTCCCTCTCCCCAATACTATGGCACGATTGAAATAAATTTATGGAATTGGAGTGTAAACAAAGACATTAACAACATAAACCCTATATGTTGTCTTAATTAGAGTAGGAGTAATAAAAATCATGCATAAAATCCTCAAAGATCTTGGGGTTAGTGTTTGGTAAGGTTAATTATGAGGATGACATTAAAATAATGGTAGTATAATCTCTATATTAAGAGAGGATTAGAAGCATTCTCTCATTACCAATTTAGAAGTATTAATGTTAAGTCAGCAGAGAAACTAGGACACACAGAAGATGGAATACAGGCTTATTACTTTCGTTCTTAGTGACAATAGGGCTATAGCTTTTTGAGGGACTATTAAACGAAAATGATGGAATAAGATGCTCAACCCTCTCTCAGACGCATCTAGAAGGGCGCTAGAGAAAGGCATGGGGATGGTCACTTTGAAAATGAATTCTCATTCAGAACTAATGGGAATATCGTTGGTCAATTTATAGCTCTTGCCACTTTTGCAGGGCATAGAAAAGTTGAAGTTATATAAGTTACGAAGTTAATCTTTATTGAGGACATCTTGGGGTGTCTGGAGAAGATGGTTCACATTATTAATAATCAGTTGACGGTCCCATTTCTAGAGACCACTACAAGGACTGAGATTGACAAGATAAAGGAGGTTCCTAATTGCCAAAGGGTTCTAATGATAACAATTAAACACAAAAAATGGTTCTATGAACATTGGCCTGAAATGAATTGGAACTTGGATTTCTTGTTTAATATTTGCTAAAGGAGAATATGGAGAAGAACTAGCTTCTCAACTACTGGCGGGATGAGGGTTATGACATCCTTGATGAACTAGAGAAGGAAGAAATGGAATTTTTTTGCATTTTGGCCCCAGTGGTGAAACGATGCTCAAGGCAATCCAAGGAATCTTCTGAGGATGATGTGGCCATTATTATCATCAAGAAATGTGAAGAAGAATGAAGCTAAAATATACTTCACAAGGACTAACAAGATCAGTATTAATGGAGGGTTAGGGATTTTTTTGGTAAAGATTAGGTAAAATAAATTCTATAGTTAAAAGAAGAAGAATCTAATAGGGGTTTTTCTAATATGTGCACCGAGTGACAGATGTTTAATTTAGCACTCTAGTAGGGGCCTTTTGCAGGATCAGATGATAGTTTGATATAGGTTTATTTGTGAAATTCTAGTAAAAATATACTTATATTAATTGTATTGTCTTTTAAATTCATCTTTTAGAATCCAGATGGATGGCAATATCCTTAAAATGGGTCTCTCTTAGAAATTATTATCACTTTTTTTTTTAATAATCTGCAGATAGAGGTTTGATTCATTCTATTTTTTTTATGAACTTTATAGCTGAAAAGCCACTTAATATGCCTTTCAAGATCACATATCTTTAGATTTGAACTTAAATTAGTAGTAAAGATGATAGGGTTGTGTTTCTAATGAGTTTTTGTAGATTCTAATTCTGGTTAGCATAGACGAATCTCCTGCCTTGATCTTAGTTGTAAGGTTAAACATTGTTTAAGATTTAATCTTCTTGTCTCTTAACCTTCTATGGATTATATAAGTATATATTGACATAAATATAGATATATATCAAAAAAAATTTATATATATAGATATTTAAACATTTATATGACTTTTTCTGTCTTTCCCTCTCTTAGTGACTTAGGTTGGGTATTCCCTAACCATTTTGGGTTATGTATGCAGTTCTTAGTGGTTCCTATCAATGTGGGTCTCCCGTGTGGGCGAGTATCAAGGTAATTTCAACGCCTCTATTAGACAATTTAGACTGTCTAATCTTTGGTTTTTTACTAGTCCAAAAATCGTTATAACTACCTTGGATAATCCTTGGCCTTCCTAGTAACTGTCGTTTTCTTTCCGCATGAAGATTGAATGGTCTTCTCAAAAAATATAAGTTTCATTTCCTGGTTTGGACTCCCATGTTTTTTATGCCTTCCTAACATGACTTCTTCCATTAAAATCACTAGCTCCAAAGTCCAAATTGCATTTGATGGAAAAATTACCATTAACTGTCTGAAAGATATGATGTTATCTACCCATAACTTAATTGTTAGGGAAGTCTTCAAAGTATTGGGAAATGAATTTATTACCAACACGAACAAATATAGGTTTTATACCAATATCCCAGCAATGATTAATACTTCAGCCCTCCAGGTTGACCCAGGGAAGGAATATATAGGGCATTTATGTAGAAGGATTTTTAAACGATAGTATCTTCACAACTTGGGGAAAGTGATCCAAAATATTAGACCAAACCTGCCCATCCCAAAACAAAAATTCTATGACTTTCCCATTATTGGGGGAGTACTTGTACCTTCATTCCCAATGTTTGAATTTAAAGACCTTGATTCTTTCATTGTAACAAAACCTTCTATAAAAATGAATTTGGATTTCCTTTTTGTTTTCTTCCATATTCAATCTCCTGAGATAGAAGAATTGTTTGTGGCTTACATTATAGATGATGATGTGGAGAACATAGACAGAGATGGTTTTAGTGAATATGAAATTGAGGAGATGGGAGAAAGTATGGTCTAAATAGTAGCAGATGATCCCAGAATAATTAAGGTCCTCTAATAGGAGAATTTTCATAAAATAGTATGAAGTTTTTTCCTGGGAGGACATTTAATTAGGAGTTTTCTTTATTTTTTGTCCTCAGAATTGTGTTGTGATATCCCAGAATTATGTATTTCAAATGTTTCTCTCCTTTTTAAGAATCGATTAAAGAGCATGTCTTGTGTGTGTGTGTATGTGTGTGTGAGTGTGTGTGTCTATATATATATATATATATA
>MU223332.1:844318-858566 GCA_018584345.1 Thuja plicata
TTATAAGATTGATTAAATTATAATTAATGGGAAGAGGCATGTCCTTTCTTATAAATAATAATGAATAGACATGTCCCATGAAGGGACATGTCTCTCCTAGCCTCATTCCCAATATAAATGAAAGAGACATTGTTGCATTTGGAAAACACATACAACATAGAGTGCTATTACATTTGCAGCTATCCTAAAACTTAACAATTATTATTATTATTATTATTATTATTATTATTATATATGTATATAAATATATGTATATATATATATATGTATATATGTATGTATATATGTATATATATATATATGTATATATGTGTATATATATATGTATAAATGTATATATATATATATATGTATGTATATATATATATATATATTCCCAATGATATATATTTATATATGGATCAACAATATTTATATGATGGATACTTCAGGGAAGGATTAAGAAACATGGACTAATCATACTATCTATACCTTATGTTCCCAATATATGCCTCTGTGAAACACCTTCATTATTGTGATAGCCCATATAAGTGTGTTTCAAATTTTGTTTTATCTATGAGTGAGGTGGAGGTAATAGAGATTGCTATTTGTGTGTGTGTGTGTGTGTGTGTGTGTGTGTGTGTGTGTGTGTGTGTAGGTATATTAAGAAATAGAGTAGATAAACACATTTTATGGAACTCTTCATGGATGGTTTAGAGATATTTTCTAATCATATTATGTGTACTTTTGTCCCTATCCCTCATTTATTTTTGGCAAAGAGCTCTGCATGTTAACGCCTAAGATAAAATTGTCTCCCCTGGTTAATAGATTACTAATAAGATTCTATATTGAGATAATAACATTTACTGAAGGCAACCCATTTTGCAATCGCCGCCCATTTATATGTACCTCCTCAACACCTTCCTCTTGCTACGAGAACAAGACATATTTCAACTATAAGGTTGGGTTATTTACATTGGTAATGGGTAATGGTGCTTTATATTAGTTAAATTAGGGTTTTGAAGGTATAGTTCATGGGGTGTTGAATAGATCTTAAAAGACTAACTGAATAGAGGTTTTTGTAGATTAACTACTTATCAACAATCATGAAGAAATGTCTCTGATCTTATTAAGTAAATTTTGATTTAAATTTTTAAGATAGGTATTTTTCTAAATAATAATTTGTAAAATAGATTCCCCAAAAAAGTAGGTTTAGGTAATACTGTTGGGATTAATGGGAATTAGTACTGAGAGGGGAGGGGTGAATCAGTACCTCTAAAACTTTTAACACTTTTCACCTTTCATCATTAGTAATCATTCTTTACTGTATTACCAACCATTTTTGTTGCTCTTCGTTATGCATGTAACATTAATTCATAATCTTTAATTGTTTGCAACATTCATAGAAACATTCATGAAAGTAATAAACACATAACACAAGATATGATATCACAGAAAACTCTTGTTAGGAAGTAAAAACTGCGGTGGGGATGGCACCCACAAAACTTCACTATCTGCATAATGGAATGGAGCTGGTAAAGGCTTACAATTGATCACTTCTGATGATATACCCTGTTAGGAGTATTAAATTGGAGACCGGTTAAGATCTACTATGTTAAGAGCTTTAGCAACACTGATTTAAGTATGCACTCAGTTAAGAGATTTACAATAGGATAGTTAGGTCCACGTTTCTTGAAAGGATTTCTTAAGTGTACTACACTTGTTATAATGACTACATATGTTTGACCTGACTATATGCAATCTATAATTGTTTATCATAGATCCATTAAAGCTCTCATAATAAGAATATCACCTATAGTGATTGATTAATACCTTTCTCTACCAGTCGGTAGCCTGTGTTCTTGTTCTTGAAACTGATTTGATCATTTTTTTTTTCTGCATGAATTCTCTTGTCAAATCCTTAGATGCTCTCAGTGGCTACAATCATCATCAAAAAAAATGTTCACAATAGATTGAGCATATATTTATACAAGTATTTTACCTATTCTAGAATCACGCATTATAATGTTAACTCTTGGTCCAAGGTTTACGTCTTGACCTTGATCTTTAGTTTGCATTTTTTAAATCAGTTAAACTAATTAAAACAATAATAATTACATTGCTTCCTCCATAGATAATGGATTTAAAACAAATCAAGAAGCTAAATATACAACTTCAGTGTTTTATCTAACGTGGAAAGTCAAATCCATTTTTGTGGGATGTAACTGACTATTAGTTCTTGGTTGTCAGGTTGAACTGAAAGTCTATCGGTGTTCCTTTGTTGACCTGATCGCTGGGTTCCCTTCATTTTTTGGGTTCCTCTCTTTGTTGTTTCATCACTAGGTTGCACTGTTGTTACTCGCCGGGTTTCTTTATCCCTTTTTTTCATTGGGTCACACTGAATAGTGTTTGTCGGGATGCTTTGAACTTGAAAGTATTGGGTAACTTTGGCGTCGGTAGTGCTGTGCCTTGTCTATCGGTGTAGTGTAAACCAATGGTGTAGATTATGTTTTTCCTTGTATATAATAATGGAAAAATATAAAGCCTTGAATCTCCCCCTTTGACATTAGTATCAAAAATTGATATGTGCATAATAATAAAGTGTTTAGTATGTACATCATGTCTATATCCTTGTCATTATATGACTCCCCCTAATTGTATGCATCAGTATAGTATAAGTATATATGTACATGTATACTTGCCTCTATGCTATACATTCCCTATTCTTTTCTCTTTCAATTATTTGACTATACATTTCCCCCTTTATCTGAACTGTATGTACATATCACTTCCCCCTTTATTTGATACTCATGACAAAAATGTACAACTTATAAGATGCAAAAAAAAAATGTGACAAAAATGTGTAATTTACATTGTGTCAAGAATATGTGAGTGGGTGTTCTTGATGTCTTCAAGCAATTTCTCCCATTTTTATTTCATTAGATCTAGTGCCATGTGCTCTAGCTCTATCCTTGCATTCATATCATAAATTTTATCTAGGACAAACATTTTTGGGGTGGCAATTAGTGCTTTTGCCTCTATCATATCTTTCTACAATAGTGAGAGTGTTGGTAAGAGTTGTTCTTTAAGGTCATTTACCTCATCTCTAAACTTGGTCTCTGCAATCTGAATGTCCTGTCTCAATTTTAGAGCTTGCTTGAGTTTCTCATTGTGCAATTTTATTGCCCCTTCACTATTCGTGAGACTTTGTGCACTTGTTTGAAGATCAACATCTATCTATTCTATCTTGTCGGTATACTCCTTGGTGAGTTGATCAAGCATGAATAATTTTTTTATTAAGGTTATAGCTTCTGAGATTATTGGATCTATTGTGCTAACCAATTCAAAAAGCTTGATCTTTTGCAATGCCACTTCTTGGCTTATCTTTTCTGCTAGCTCAAACTTATACTTCTATTCAAGTCTCTCTTCCATGTCCTTCTCAGTATCTATGTTCTGAGATGTTATTTCATCTATGAGTACCACTAATTGATCAAGGATTGGGGTTGTTTGATCAACATCTACATCAGGTACTATTTTTTGAAGTATTCCTCTTGCTACTTAAAATATCTTTGCCTCCTTTGTGGCTTTTCTCAAATTTTCTTGTATTGCCTTCCTATCATAGAGTCTTGCATACTTGGTCAATTCAGTTGGACCTAATGTCCTTGGATCACAAACTAGAATCTCAATGATTTCATCCAGAGTGACTGGATTCTTATGCTTTCTCTTCTTCTTCATTGATACTTGTGCGGATGTAGATGTATGAACTACCCTTGCTAGTTCATTTGTCCTCTCTAAATTACTTGGTGAAGGATTTATTTAAGATGCTTCTTGAGTTTTCTGCTCGGGGTGCACCTATCAGTTTAGTGAAGATGTCTCTCCATCAACCTTGGGTGTCTCTACAGATTTTTCTTTTGTTTTCTTCTCCAGCTCATCTTTCTTTTCTTCTTCACACTTTTCTTTCTATGTATCCTCTTCTACCTTTTGTGTTACCTCTTTACTTTGATTAGTAGGCTTATCTTTCTGATCATCGGTTGTAGCTTACTCTACAGTTGTGTCATTTGTATCATCTGTTGTGTCTTTTTCTTCTACATCACCCTTGTCCTCAGGTGTGCATGCATCTTCTATAGTAGATCCTTCATTACCCTCTATTATATTGATTACCTTCATTAATAATGACATATTTCTTTGAGTTCTAGCTTGTGTTGTATCTAGAGTGGTGTCCTGCTCATCGATTTGAGCAGTGACATCCTCATCTTTTTGTATTTGCACTACATGGTCTAGTTCTGTTATGTCCATGACTAGAGTGTCTGGCCATACTTCATCAGGAACATCCATGTTCTTATTGGCTTGGGTCTCCATTTGTTGTTGTTTGATCTGATCTTGAAGTGATATGAATATAACATCATCTTCTTTCTGAGGATCTTTATCAGAGTCATATTTTGTGTTGTCTCTAATGTCAAGATCATCCATGACTTTGTCCAAATCTATTGGATCCATATCTTCAAAATTGTCCAAAGTAATGTGCTGAGGACTTGCCTTGTCTTTCTCCTCCCCTCTATGAGGTGTGTCAGTGAGAAGTAACTATCCCTCACAAATTTTTGACTCTGCTGGCAGATCTAGGAGTTGTCTCCATTTTGTTTTAGTCATTGTATCCTCTAGCACTTTGTAAGCCCTTATTTTGGCTACAAATTTTCTTGAGTGCTTCTATATTATCTCTTTGATTTCTTCTACCTTAGATTCGGGAGGCATAAGTGTGACAAGTACCCTCTCCCTTTCTTCTCTTTCTATTTGTAGACCATATGACCATTGTTGAGATATTTTCTTACCCATCTCTTTGGGTATTTGGTTGAAAAATTTAGCTGGTACATATTTGTACTTGACCATTTCCCTAATTATGAAATCTTGTAGCTTATTTTGGTCTCCTGGCTTAAGTGTATCCCATTGTTTGATTTTCTTATCAGACATGGTGCCAATTGTAGCAATAGATTCAGCAGGTTCATCAATTGTTTGATTTCTGAAATTTTTGTTTGTTACATCAGGCTCATCATCTTTTGTGTCTTCGATGTCATCTTTTGTCCTGACCAATTTTTTTCTCCTCTTTGTAGGCGTTTTCTTCATAGTTTGTTCATTTTTTTTCTTTGTTGGCTGCTTCCTCTTATAGGTCCTTACTTGACCTTTCTTAAGAGGTGTGGTTTCGGTCTTAGCCATTTGGCTCCTTGTCCTATGTTTCTTTGTAGGAGGTGGAGGTGTATCAGACTCAGTTGCCTCATAGTCTGATTTTTGTTCATCTTTCCCTTCACCGATGGTACCCTATTCATCAGTTTCCGCAGTTTGTTCTAGTTCACCCTCATTAACCGATAAAATCTTTTCAAGATTCTTAACCATATTATTCTTCTTATTGACAATAATTTTGATTTCTAGGCCTCTTTTTATCTTTGACCTGGCCTCTTCATAAGTTCCAAACCTTGGTTTTTTGTTGTCAATTGGCTCATTGATCAATGCATCAATAGAATTGGTTGCTTGATCTATGTTGATTTCATAATCAAGTGGGGCTAACCAAGTTGTCCTTGGTACAATAGGTTTTATCTAGGTAAATTTTGTATCCACCATAAAACATATCTCATCCCTATGTTTTTCAATCAGTTGCTCAGAGATTGTTGTTCTTTCCATCATCTTTTCTTTGAATTCAAGGAAGTATGCAGTCATAACTGACTCAAATTTATCTCCTAGTGACTTAATTAGTTAACTAATTTATAGTGTCACCGGCTTTGTAGTGTCCCATTTTACTTTTCCTATTGAAGGAAAGTATTCTTGAAAGTAGAAAAATATACACATGATAAGTGAGCCAAACTTACATGTGTTAGTATTTTCAGACCTTATTGTGTTCATGTTCTCATCAAGTTGTTTCAATAGGATCTCACACAGATCCATCTGTATGCCCTTTGTGATGCAGCAACTTCTGGAGGTCATAACTTTTGACTCGGATGTGAGTTTTTGCTGAAATTTTACAAGAAGATGCATGAGGAAAGTCCATTACATAATTTTACAACTTCAGTTTTTTATCTGACGTGGAAAGTCAGATCCAATTTTTGCGGGATGTAACTGACTATCAGTTCTTGGTTATCGGGTTGAACTAAAATTTTGTTGGTGTTCCTTTGTTGAACTGATCATCGGGTTCCCTTCATCTATCGGGTTCCTCTCTTTGTTGTTTCGTTGGGTTGCACTGTTGTTACTCGTCGGGTTTCTTTATCCCTTTTTTTCATCGAGTAACACTGAATAGTGTTTGTCGGGATGCTTTGAACATGGCAGTATCAGGTAACCTTGCCATTGGGTAGTGTTGTGCCCTGTCTATCGGTGTAGTATAAACTAATGGTGTAGATCATGTTTTTCCTTGTATATACTAATGGAAAAATATAATGCCTTCAAGTACTTTATATAATTTATTACTGGGTTCTTAGTTTCAGTTATTTAAATGTCTAAAGCTTTTGACCCCTTATGCTAACCTTAACAGAACATATTAGATAGTACATGTTGCATTTTTTTTGTTTTGTTGTCTTTTTATGGATGATGTAGGAAATAGAAGGGAAACAAGCGAAGAGCCCTTGATGGAGAGCTTGAGGAAGAGAAACACACACACTTTAAAATGTCAAACTCGTATGAACAATGTATGGATTATTGTAAATTTGGGAAAGACATCCTGTTTAATTTTTTATACAAAAGGGTTATACCCTTGATATGACAATGTTTGATCTAGACTTTGTATCAGGCTAGACAGTAGGTTTTATTTATCTTTTCTTTCCTACCAGTGCTCATAGTGAATGGGAAATTTTGTATTGTACTTTATAATTGATAAAATTATTATGGCTTCAGCTTTTGCCTATCAAAAAAAAATTACCTCCTTAAATATATTTTTAGAGAGTGAATAAAAAATGGTTAGATTTCCCATATGATCCATCTTTAATGTATCAAAAATCTCAACAAGGTGTTTCTTCATTTTACTAAAGCTAACTATGCAATTTCTTCATTTTACTAAAGATAACTATGAAAAGATAATCCTTAAACATGCCAATTGACATGTTTATGTGTCCCTTTTGTTTTTTAAATATTGAACATGAGACTTCCTTGTCTCGGACTAACGTATCCTACATTTTTTGGTCTAAATAGAAATATTTCGGTTCCCTTTACCATATAATAATTTCTCAACTACATTTATTCGCTCACTTGGTAAGGGTATTCATGTTGATCTTGATGGTTTCTTTTGAATTCCTCCATACAAAAGAACTATTTTGTTGAAGTTGATTCATATGGTCATAACATGGGGATAAGACCAATCATGCAATAATTATACACAAATAATCATTTTTTACAATAAACTATAAAATAAAGGGAAATAATATTTATGTTCTAAACAACATATAAAGGAGTATGAAACCAATTTTGTTTATTAGAGAAATAAAACCATTCAAAAAAATTATAAAGGATAAAAATATATCATTTCAGTAACAACCTTCTTGTTCTACCACACATTCATGTCCAAATACACATTACCATTATCACACTTCAATTATTAATATGGTCAATCACCTCAGCAGTGAACTAACATCACACTTAGGGCTCGTTTGGTTGCTAGAATTGACCTGGAATTGGAAAATAGGAATTGGTTTCCCTTCTCAAAATTGAAATCTCAATTCCAATTCTATTCCTCAATTCTAATTCCAAGTTTTGAGGTGGAATTGCAGAATGCTCATTTTGGACCAAAATTAGAATTGGTCTATAGTAATTCACCAATTCTCATTTTCCAATTCTAGGTCAATTTGAACCAAAAAAATCAATCAGTACAATGAATTGGTGCCTTGTGGAATTATTTAAAGGTACAAGAGTCCTGACTACGGGGCAAGAAAAATGCACCCGATATTAATATTTTTCCTAAGTCTGTGATATTTTATATACTATAGTAGTGCATTTTAATTGCATCATAAATAACACCATGGTACAAGAGGGGTCCTCTTCCCGGGAAATAGGTCACTAAAATACCAAACATTAAAACAGATTCTCTTGTCAGGCATGTAAGCGAGCAATGTCCCAAATGGGTTAGTTGATAAGTGTGGGCCTTGGATGAGTAGGCTTGGCATGGGGTTCTTACAATGTTTAAAGGTAGTAGTTATGTATGTAGATGTGAATAAAGGACTCTATGAAAGCCTCAATTTAAAATTTGTTTTACATATTACTTTTTATTGATGAATTAAGTTTTGGGTTACAATCATGTGTGGATATTTAGAACAGAGCATTGTCATTTTGAAATTAAGAACTGTATCTGAATAACATCTTCTGGTTAATGATATTTATCAAAGAATAATGCAAGTGATAAATATTAGGTATCAGTATGCACCCTAAAATGGTTGCCTAGACTTTGGGCCCGATTTATTATTTTATCATTTTATCAATTTCCTGAATCAATACTTTGCAATATTTTCATTTCAAATCAATTTCCTTGATCAAATTGTAATTAATTCAATTATTTCAATATTTCCTAAGGTTTGATCATTTTTATCTAATTATAAGATTTAATTTTCCTTTTAATTAAATAAAATTCATCTTATTTTATTAAAGTAAATTTCTCCCTTTTTAATTAAATAAAATTCTTCTTATTTAATTAAATTCAATTCCTCCCATTTAATTAAATAAAATTCTTCTAATTTATTTAATTGAAAGAAAACCCCTCTTTTAATTAAATAAATAAAAATCCCCACTTAAAGCACTTTATTTGTTGAAAAAAGAGAGGAAATTAAATGAAAAAGTAAATAAAATCCCTTTTTCTTCACATCCTCCTAACTGGTGGGATTTTTTCCTCTTAATCATAGCCTTTGGTTTTTGCCTCTTAATCTCAACCATTCACTTTCTTATAAAAGGACACCTCTCCTTCTCATTCACATATACATCTTTTTCATAGTATTGTTATGCTGCAGGTTTGGAGAGCAATTTTGGAGGAGGATTTGAGCACTTGAGCTTGGATATTGCAACTTCTCTCTTCTTGTCTTCTTCTTCTTGCATACATGGCTATTCATGTAGATTAGATTCATGTTTATTTTCATAGATTAGATTTGCATATTTTCTTTCATAGATTAATCATGCATTGTTATCATTTAGATTTTTTTATTTTCATGCATTGTTATCATATAGAGTAGATCTCATTTTCATGCATTGAATCTCTCATTTCATGGTGTACTTTCATAGACACTAACTAGGTCAATCTGAGGGCCTTCATTACACACCTTTACACTCCATGACTAGAGAGCTATGAGTCGATATTTGAGGCCTCATTCGTGAGCAACCTTAGATGGAATAACCCATAGAAGTGTGTCAACATTTTAGCACAAATTTTTGGTGCCCACCATGGGGCATGATGCTCCTGATTGTCCTTCATTTTATTCAAATTTTCAGATTTTCTAATCTTTACATGGTTATTTTATTGAAGTTTTTCAAACCTAACCCTTGTGCCGATTTGCTTGGAGATGAAAACCCTAGATTTTCAAAGATTTGATCATATCTCCCAAACGGCTTGGATTCTTGGTCTGAATTATGTTTTGTAGGTTGGAAACATATCAGAGAAGATCCAGTAAAAAATTCAAAATTTTCTGAGGTATTTTGAATTTTTAATAAAATTTTCTTTATTTTTCATAAAACCTTAATGTTTGGCGCAAATCAGCAAATTTTTTGGAAATTTTTACATTTTCAGAAAGCTATTTAAATTCTACAAGGGGTCCATTCTTTGATTTTTAAATTTGGATGCAATATCATAGCTCAATTGGTCAATTTATGAAAACTAGTCTATTTTGGAAAAATGGCTCCCTAGGGCACAAATGAAAAGATCTTTTTAAAATTCTGACATTTTTGGAAAGCTCTTTATTTTTTAATAGGGGTATCTTTTCTTTATTTAGTGTCTAAGATCTGAATTCATGGCATATAAGTCCAATCTTGTTGACTAGGTCAAAAATCAAATTTAAAAAAAGGGCATTTAATGATTAGCTTGCACTTATTTTTCACATGGTTTAATGCATGATGTGAGTTGTCATTTAGATTATTTTCTGGTTATTATTTCTCTTAACAATTGATTTTCAGATCTAACCCTAGAGTTTGGATAAGTTGAATATATATTGCATATCTTGTTTACTTGTCTTTTTTGTTGGAGAGTTCGTGAGGATTGCTTGGACTTGCTTGGATAAAAATCAAAGTGATTTGCGTTGCATTGGATTTGAGGTATTTTGTTAAATCTCTATAACATTTGGATTTTGGAAATAAAATGAACCTCTCATGTGTTTTTCTTTAGTGTTTCTTGCTTTCATAGATCACATTTCCAATTGGTGCTCTAAAAATGGACCTAGATTTTCTTTCTTGCATATATGTTTCACATAGTAATTAGGCCCTATGAACACTATTTGTGGTGATCTTGAGAGAGTGGGCTTCATTCTCTTTTTTTACATGCAACTTGCTCTTCTTGACGATAGATCCCCTTGTAGGTAGGGTTGGATTTTGTTTTTACCTCATTGGTCAACTTGGTTTGGACTTCAACTTTTGGCAATAATTTCTCTCTTTGGGGGATTGGTGTCATTTGTTATTGCGTGAGCCTTGAATGAGGTGATTTCAAATTAGTGGGTCAATGAATCATGTTTTCTATTTTTTGGTGAGGTGAAGAGGCTAGAGGATTATGCTCTTTTCCCTTTTGGGAGAATCAGAGACTTGGAACCCTTGAATCCAAACTAAGTCCCTGTGTGGTCCATTTTATGAGTCTTCCTTGTTAGAGAGGGTTAACCACAGTGGAAATTCCCTTTATTGGGTCAACCACATGGATGAAACCTCAAGCGATAATAGTCATTTTCACCATGGTAGTGACAGCCGCTATATAAATTTCCTTGTAGAAGAAACCTCCATGGGTGTAGTTTCTTGTGGGTTGTCAGATCTCCTCAGCAGCTCCTGATTGATTAAATTCTCAGACTATGTCAAAACCTCGGTGCGTCGGGATTGGATTTCACCCACTTGAGATTGCAAAAGTTGCAGAGTCAAGTCATTACTAAGAACCATAGTGCAACCAAATTTTTATTTTATAGGACTATGTGTGTGATTGGAAAACATTTAAGAATATACACAAGTAATATATTTATGGAGTAGAAATACTATGACACTATCCATGTTCATGTGCAAGTTGCTTTGTCCCTTGCTCATTGTTTGAAGACATTGATTGCTTGAACTCCCTGATTGTTGTCTTGCATGCCTGATTCATGATAAAATTTGTTAATGTACCTAGTTGGGTAATCAAAACAATTGAAAATTGAGTTCTGTGTCCTTTCCTCGAGCGAAACTGCCTTCTACTGATGTCTGTTGTCGCCTGCCAACTTGCCAAATCTAAGTTCCTGAGTTATGAAAACATCAATTAGTCTCCCCAAAGAGTGTTATGACATGTTGCTCAATATCAAAATGAACTTAAATGGTATCAAATTGCACAAAATGACTCTTGGTCTTCTTTCTTCCACATCTCCCATGTCTTCTTAGTCTTCCATTTCCATTCTTTCTCTTCTTCTTTCACGCTTCTTCCTCTTCTTCCTAAGATCTTCACATCTTCTTGATTTTTTTCCTCTTATTATCTAGTCTATCTTCTTCTATTTTCATCTATTCTATCACTTCCATTCTTGATTCCTCTTCTTCTAGAACCATGAATTTCAAATATCTTTCTATGGAACCTCTCTTAAGGATAGATGATCTTGAAATTATTGCTCAATTTGAAGAGTGTTATTTTTCCAAAAAGTTCATGGATGATAAATTGGAAAAGATGATATATAAATGAGCAAATAAATTAGACACCTTTGCTAGAATCATAAGCATGATCTTGTCACAAGGACCTCCTTCTTCTAAACATCTTTCATCTTCTAAGACTTCTCATCATTCCTCATCATCCAAATCTTATTCTTTCACTAGGTCTTCACATCCTTCTTCTTCACGATCTCATTCTTCTTCTACTTCTTCCAAGAGTCATGATTCTGTTCAAAATGTAAACCATAATGAGCAACGTGATAATCCTTCTGATACCTCTTCCATGAAGAATGACATGCCTGTTTATGATGACTATGACTTTGATGATCCCGCCTATTATGATTCTGATGACTTTGAGGCCTATACAGATGATGGCTATTATGATGAAATACATAGTCATACTTATGACGCCTCTATTCCTGAGGGTCCTCGTCATTGTGTGCTCATGCTTACTAGGGATGGGGGTTCAGAGTGGAGAGATTGTGATGGTGATCCATATGATTCTGATTTTGAAAGAGACTTTGATGAGTTTTATGAACAATACTTCGATGATAGATTTGAGGAAGAGAAAGATTTTTGCACTAATTACAAACATCAATTATATCCCTCCTCCAAGGATTCTCATGCTGAAAATAAAGATTGCACTCTCAAGAAAGATCATGTTACTATTGAACCGTTGTTTTGTGATGATTCCCTTCCATTCTCTACTTCCTCCAATACACATACATCTCCTAAAGTTTCCAAGCCTCTCACATCTTTCACAAATCCTTTATTTGACACAAATCCTAATGCTTTTCATGTCATTTTCTATAGTTATCCTCAAGGGCTACCTCTTAAGGAAACACAAGCTAACCTTCACTTGGCGGAAAATACTTTCAATAATGCTAAACCTAAAGAGCCTAAACCTTTATATGCTATAATGCCTACTTAAGCTAATCCTTCCCCATCTCTTCCCAAGTCTCCCATACAAATCCAACATGCTTCCTTGTCCTTAGAAGTGGCTCCATGTCAAGAGGACTTTAAAAATAATAAAGAAAAGAACATAAAGAAAGATCAAGATCAAGAAATCTCCATGTCATGCAATCCTCTTTATGATGTCTCTTATCCGTGTCATGGTTCTTTTGATCCCTTACACCCTTTCTCATTCATTCCACTATGTCTTAAGTCTTCTCCTAAGCAAGATCAAGTTACTACTTACATCGTTGAGCTTATTGACAATCAAAATAACCTTACCCCACTTGCGCTTTCCAAAGATGATACTTCCATTAAGGTTATTAAAAATGGTGTTGTTACTTCCAATGTTGAGCCTATTGAAAATCAAGAGAAAGATTATGCACTTATGCTATCCAAAGATCCTTGTCAAGATCAAAGTCTTCCATCTTCTTGTTCTACCACTCCATGTTTGCTTCCACTTTCTACTCTTCCTAAGTCTTTTCAAGCTTTGAAAAATCCTATCAAAGAAGGTTCTCCTATTCAAGATGTGCACGATCCTATTGAAAATCCTAATGCTCACTCTAAAGATGCTGATGTCCTTGGTTGTCATATACATGCTGATGAACTTATTTATTATCCTTTTGCATCTTCCACATCCATCCTTGGACCTCCTCCACCAATACGAAGGGCTTCACATCTTCCTTCCATCTTGGATCCTTATGTCCCTTCACTTTCCCCTCCCAACTCTCCTAATTTGTCATCCATCTTGGGTCCTTATGTCCCTCCATCTCCTATCTTTCCTAAAGATCAAAATAGATACATACCCTTGAATCCTTTTCATCCATCCACCCATCTAAACCAGTCATATTCTTCTTCTTCCTCCACAAGTCCCAAGTCTTTTGGACAAAACTTGAATGTTCAATTCAATAAAAAGAAGCAATACAAGAATCCATCTAAAAAAGAAGATCACCATGTCTCCTCTAATTGACATGGGGGCATAAATTCAAAAGAGATATCTAAGAAGAAAACTACAAGACAAGTATGGGTTCCAAAATCCATCATTGAAGATATTCTCTCTAAATCATCAAAAAGAAATGAAAAGCCTACAACTATATGGATTCCAAAGTCTCTTGAAAGAATCTCATGTTGAGAAACAAGTGAATTTGACATTCAAGCTTCCAAAGGCTTCCACTTCATCTTCTTCCAAAAACATTCTTTCATTCCATACGCCTAAACTGCAACCTCTGTTATCCATTCACCATATTCCTTCATGTATTACTTCATTCACATTTCCTCCATCCTCTCGCCACCCTTCAAGATGTGTATTGACGTTGATCTTGCCTTCCTTTCAATGTACCCTTTCACAATTCTTCCATTCACTATCCTTCTACCTTATATCCTTTTTCCTCATTTGTCTATTCATCCTATCTTCCAACCTCACTCACTTTGCATAAAACCTTATCCTCCATTTTTCTCTTTCATCTTATTTTCCCTATCGGCATCTTTGAGCATATCATTTTGGATCCTTGAA
>MU223332.1:888719-930355 GCA_018584345.1 Thuja plicata
CATATGTAACAATGTCTACCAAGGGCAGTTAGATAAAATTGAGAAAGCAAAGTTAGAAATCAACAAGATAAGGGTAAGGCAAACCCAGTTAAGAAATGCACTTGCACCATCCTTAGTAGTCCTCAATAAGAACATCAAACATATTGATGCCACTATTGTGACATATGATCAAGTTCCCTGCATGGATCTGATAAAAATGGAGAAGCTAACATATGCATTGTGCGCGCATCTACAAACAGTTGATGCTATGAAAGTATTTTGGCAGAAAGAGATCCAATCTCTTATAATTGCATACCCTGAAGTGTATATGGAGTAAGTATGCAATAGACTTACAATTTTTTGTACACCCTTTTCATTAATGTCAAAGGGGGTGTAATATAGAATGTGTATATGCGGAGAAGTATATGTATATATGATGTTATACAGTCACTTTTTGTGTTAAGTCATTTTGAGTAACTTGACCACATTCCTTTGTTGCCATAAATGAAAAAGGGGGAGATTGTTGGTAAGTTGAATACCTGAGAATGCATGACTCATTTTGTGTTGTCATCATGACAGAAAATTCATGTTTAGTCTCTATCTTAAAAGACAAAATGACTAAGTAAGGAAAATAGGGCAGACAAAGATACTCAGCGATCAGCACATCAACACACGTGCAAGAGATCGATTCAGTGTATGCATGTTCAGATATAAGTTTTATGACACATGTACATGATACATCTAGACACACATAGTATGGAACTATAGTATGACAAAGTTACAAGCAGATCAATAGACTAGCAGTCCAGGAGACAGAGCATGGAAGCCGACTAAGTGTTTTGATCAGCGTGTGTTTTTTTATAATGTAATGGCTAAGAGCCCTTGGTTATATGATTGTAATGATATAATTAACATTATAGTAAACATGCTTGAGCCGACTTGTTTGGAAGCATTGTATATTTTGTTTTAGGGTCGACTAGTGTTTTGTTTTTGGGTGGCGCCTATTCGGATTTGAATATATAAGTATGTAATGTAAAGATATGATAGAAGTGTCGATTATTATGCAAGAGGAAGATACAGAGGGATAGTACTATGAAGTCAGTATATGATATAGCTCTTTGAGAGAGTAAGAGCATTTACGCATACACGAAACTGATCAGACAATAGTGTCATCACAACAGTTCATTTTGATACAGTGTATATCATCTTTCAGAATGTTGTAGCCTTCATCTTATTGGGTAGTGAGCCTATGAAATGAGCCATATACCTTTAACAGGGTTTTGTAAAAGACTCCTAACAGGGTCCGACCTTTAACCAGGTCATTGTACTCATATTGTAAAGACTTCTTTTAACAGGGCAAAGGAACTCTCACAAGTTCATTATACTTAGTACAATATTTGTGGGTACTAATTCCCATCGAGGTTTTCCTCTGATCAAGGTTTCCGTGTAATCATATCATGTGTTATGAGTTGTTATGTTAAGCTTCATTCTATGTATGTTTGATTTATGTTTAAGTTGTTGAAAATTAATTAATTGACAAACACTGATTCACCCCCCCCCCCTCTCAGTGTTTCTAACAAAAATATGTATAATGGACCCTCTTTTGTTCCTCCATGGAACATTAAGTTTCCATGGTGGGATATCCCTAAGGATGCATGTTTACTATGTACAGCCTAGACTGGTCCAGAGAACACATAACTGGAAAAATATTTACTTACAACCCCAAAATGAAAACTATTAACCAAACCACTCCACATAGAACTAGGAAAGAGTCAATAGAAGATAATTACATTGGAAAGTAACTTCATTCAATCCATCAACAATGCTATTCAACTTGAAAGTAAAAAATATCACTATACAAAATCTGCAACTTTGTTATTTAATATAAATGTAACAAAATCAAACCCAACCCTTGGACAACGCCATGAAAGTACTTAAATAGGCTTCCCCTACCTAGAACAACCACTCAAACTGGTCTCCAACTAATTTTGGACAAAACAAAACCTTTGTGAAAATTTCTTGAGCAACTTTTAAAAGTTTCAAATGTCGTCAAGCAACATTTTGCACTTTTTGATAATTTTGTCTTTTCAAGTTTCCAACTTCATGATTGGATGACATAAAGTTGTAAACCATTCCCTATGACTCAAAAAAATCAAAAAAATTCTTTCCAAGGCTTTTGACTACCCAATTTACCTTTTGAATTATTTTGTCCACTAGGACATTACATAGGTCATTTGGACCAAAAACCTCACAACTCAGACTCAAAAACTCATGAAGAATTATAAAACCATCCTAAACTTCCCTAAACTATCTTAGAAACTAAGAGAAAACATTACACAAAAAATGAAGGACTTTGAACCCTAGGTCCTCCTACACCATTCTCCCCTAAACCAAAAAATCAAATCCCATTAGAAGGGCTCAAGTTAGGAACTATGACCAACTTATGAAACTCTATATCCAGCACCCATGTACAACCTCTTAATCTTCCTTGCCTTTCCATTAGATAAGATACTTTATGTACACCTTGGTCCTTGTCTTCTTAGCTACTATGGAGCTCAAGATCTTCTCTACTTGTGGTATTTGTGTGATTGGTATTTTCAAAGCTTGTATCTTTGTTGCATCCTTTGATTGTCAATGATCTCCTTCTAGAACTCATCCTTTGTATGAAACAAATTTTGCAACATTGAATACTGGAGAGAGTCGTATATCAATAGGTAACTCTACCTTGTAAGCATTGTTCCCATATTTGGAAAAGATGGCACAAGGGCCTATCCTTCTCATCTGAAGCTTGTTAGGGACTCCTTTCTATAGCCTTTCCTTATTCAAGTGGATCATCACCATATCTCCAACCAGTAATTCAATATCCTTCTTTCTCTCATCCTTCTTTTGCTTTGTATTGGTAGAATTGTCCACAAGTTCTTGTTTAACTCTATCATGGACCTCCTTCATTGACTAAGAAAATCCCTCTACATATCCACTTCTCATTACACTATTCCCCAGGCCTTTGAGTTCACATATGCCTTTGTGATGAATTCCATAGACAACTTCAAGGAAGTTTTAGCTGTGGATATGTTTATGGTGTCATTATAAGCAAATTCTACTTGTGTAAAAATCTGGTCTCATGTCTATCTTTACTCCTTAGTGATACATCTTAGGAGGTTACCCAATCTCCTATTCACAACCTCAGTCTATCCATTCATTTGTGGATGATATGCAGATCCAAAAGAAAGATTGGTGTCAATATTTTTCCACAAAGTCTTCCAGAAATGACACATGACATGTAGTCTTTGTCTAACACAATACTTAAAGAGAGTCTATGTATCCTTATTTCCTCCCTAAAGAAAATATTGACTATGTAGAAGGCATCATGTGTGGTTTTACATGGCACAAAATGGGCCATCTTACTAAATCTGTCCACTATTATAAATATATTGTCCAAACCTTGTTTTCTCTTAGGGAGTCCAACCACAAAGTCCATACTAAGACACTCCCATGGTCTTTTTGGGATTGGAAGGGGTTGATGCAAACCTGCATTTGATGAACTTCCCTTTGCTTTCTGACAAATAGGACAAGTCTCTACATACCTTTGAATGTCTTTATTCATCTTAGGCCAGTAATAATATATTTTGACCAATTCTAAACTTTTGTTAACACCAAAATGTCCACTAAGTGACCCATTATGTTTCTCTTACATTAATTTCTCCCTCATTGAACCTCTAGGCACACAGAGTTTCCCTCTCCTAAACAAAAGACCTTCTTGAAGAGAAAAATTAGAATACTCACTGTGAAAATAATTTTGGAAGTCTGTGCACACCTTGTAAGCAACTAAGAAGTCCTCATCATCTCGATAAAGATATTTGAAACTATCTATACCAATGCTTCTATACTATATTTCTTAGACAGTCAACAATTTTATGCTCAATGTATCTACCACCTTGTTTTTTTCCTTTCTTATGCTTGATGGTGAATGTGTAGACCTGAATGTATTATATTCACTTCATGTGCTTGTGACTTAACTTTTTTGTGAGTTTAGAAAGCTTAAAGCTTGATTATCTGTATATACTAAAAATTCTTTAGGAAGGAAATAATGCCTCCACTTCCTCAAGGATTGAACCAATGGATACAACTCCAAGTCATATGAGGAGTACTTCTTTTTGGCATCACTTATCTTTTCACTATGGAAAGCCACTGCTTTTTCTAACTTACTTAGGACCGCTCCTATAGTATTTTTACTAGCATCACACTCAAAAGTGAGTAACTTATCAAAACTAGGAAGTACCAAGAATGGTTAGGTAGCTATATTTTTCTTCAAAGTCTCGAATTTCTTGTTGGCTTTCTCATTCCACTGGGACTTATTCTTTATGACTCCTTTGATTGTGTGTAAAACAGGTGCACATATCTCACTGAACTATCTGATGAAATTTCTATAAAATTGTGCTAAGCCATGGAAGCTCCTTACCTCTATAGCAAACTTAGGTGTAGGCGAATTTATAATTTATTCCACCTTGCTAGTTTCCATATTTTGTTGGTCCTACTGAGAGGAGGGGGTGAATTAGACAAATCAAAACACTTAAACTCTTAAAACTAAACTCACTGATTCACTCGGCAAGTACTGAATACAGTAAATAACCAATTCACCAATTAACATAAGTAGAAATCAATCATTCAAACTTAGAAACATCATATTAACTCATTAGCACATGATATAACTCATTTGACATGGGATTTAACTAGGAAATCAATTTCAGAAAAACCTTTGTGGTAATTGTAACCCACAATAAAAATGTAACCTTTTGAAGTATGTTCGGTTAAGAACTTATCTTGTTAAAGATTAAAAACACATTTCATAAATGTGACCCTATTAGAGGATTTACCTCATATATTTTAAGATCTTCACCCTCTTAGGAGTCACCTTGTTAGAGGTTTTTAAACACTCTTTTGGAATGTCACCTAAGTCTAGGTTTTACAAATAGGATGGTTAAATCCACTCGGTTAAGAGATTTATCTATTACAAATATTAGTACAAGAAAAAATAAAATTTGATCTATAAAAATTAGGAACTCACTATGCTTGGATCATATCCTTTATGCTCAATTGAATACTAGCATCTCATACTCCATTGATCTCTTTCTCAAACTTTAGATTCTTTGATCTATCTCTCTCTGTTCTGCTCGGTAAATGTTGTTCTTCAGCTTCTTTCCTTATTTTCTCAATTTTCTAGTCGCCCTTCTCTGTGTAATTCTAATTCCTTATATAGACATTCTTTTTCCTCTTAATCTCCTTAATTTTTTTTTCCTTCCTTTGCACTTAGTCATTCGATCATCTTCTTCAATTTCTCAACTCAGTAAACCATGTCACTTTTACCTCAAAACCATTAACCTTTTTTGGAACTTTCATCTTTCTGTTTAACCTCTTGATCTTCACCTTAGATCTTCATATTGACTTTTCCCATTTGTAGATCTTGTAACAAACTTCATTTAATTCATTTCCTCATCCATCTCATCGTATATTGTACTCAGTAAAAATTTCTTTGGAACTCGGTAACTAATCTCTTCATCGCTCGGTGTCTAACTTTGTTCTCAGTGCACGGTGCTCAGTAACTATAACCGACTCACATAACATTCTTTTGACTGACTCACTCTAGCTTGGTAAAGTATCTCTTTCAGTCATAACTTAATTCATTGCAGTTCCCGACTTGATTAGTTAAATGTACCGATTTGATAACATCAAATATACAGTAGAAAACAACTATAATATCATTACTTCATCATTTTGTGATATATATCTGTCACCCATTTAACTTCTCCTCTTAAGATATGGTAATAGAATAAAAATCAATTAATCAATCACTTGACATCAATCACAAAACAAAAACTGATCTAACCATTTCTACAATCATGATACTTGGTATCAACCGATCTTCGTCATCTCCACCAGATAAACATCAGTTAATCAACAATCTCCCTATTTGGCATTGATGGCAAACACTATAGAATTTTTAAAGCAGTTGTTGATGGCATCTCTCAAATACATAACTGTACTCCCTCTGAGTTGATATATATGTTTCCACTTTTATCTCTCTAATTTAAAATCTCCCTTTTGGATAAATCTTAAGTTTCTATAACATACAGTTTGAATCTCCTAAATGACTAAATATTTGCAATTCATTCTTCTCCCTCAATATCTCTCTATAGATAAATGTCATTAATTCAGTCTTCTCCCTCTTTAACAACAATGCCAAAAAGTCATACTCCTAAAAAAAAATTATTTGTGGATTATACCTAACATGTACTCATTAAACATTACATACAAAAATCTTCTCACAACTTTAGGAATCACCTAAAGTGTGTTATATTAACATCAGTTCAGAAATAGATACTCTAATGAAATATACAATTGATGCAACATGCTTCATGCTCCTTAGTGAATATTGGATAGGGGAAGAACCCCTAATTTAACTCTTAGATACTCAAAAATAATCCTTAGGTAGTGGCTTTGTAAAGATATCAGTGAATTATTCCTTTGAATTCACATATTCAAATTTTACATTCTTCTCTTGAACTTGTTCTCTTAAGTAGTGATACTTGATAGAAATGTGCTTGGTCTTTGAATGCATAACCGGGTTCTTTGATATGTTAATAGAACTTGTGTTATCACAAAAAATAGTAACCGGATCTATGATCTTTTCTTGCATACCTTAAATTAATTTATTAATCCATACTATGTTTGCACAATTCATAGAAACAACAACATATTCAGCCTCGATAGTAGACTGAGAAATACAACTTTGTTTCTTGCTCATCCATGTAAGCAATCTTTCACCCTATAAGAATGCACCTCCACTAGTACTTTTTATGTCATCAATAATTCTAACCCAATCTGAATCAATGTATGCTTTTAGATTAAAAGTACCTCCTTTTTGTATCGTAAACCAAACTCTTCTATGCCTTTTAGGTATCTCAAAATAATTTTTACTGCACACATATGTGTTTCCTTCAGATTAGAATAAAATATTGCAACAATTCCAACAACATGTGCAATATCAGGTCTAATGTGAACAACATACTACAGTTTACCAATCATGGATCGGTAAAGAGTAGTATCCACCTCTTTTCTTTCATCCTCTTTAGATAATTTACATCCAATAACCATCGGTATTCCAACAGGTTTTGAATCTTTTATACCAAAATTTTTGATAATCTGATACACTTGTCTTGTGTAATATAGATTCCTCTAGTAACTTTTTGTATTTGTAGACATAAAAAGAACTTAATCTCTCCAATCCTTGACATCTCAAACTCTTTTCTCATTTCATTAGCAAATCCTTTACATAAGGTGTCATTTCCTCCAAATATAATATCATCAACAAAAATTTCACTAATCAAAACTTCATTCTCACTGTCACATTTCAAGTAAACATTACAGTTATCACTTGTTCTTTGATATCCTATTTTGATTAGATAAGAGTGTAGTCTCTCCTACCATGCTCGGGGTGCTTGTTTCAACCCATATAAAACTTTATGTAACTTACATACCTTGTTCTTTTTTGTGTTCTCAATGAATCCCTTTGGGTTGCTCAATGTATACTTCTTCCTCATGTATCCCATTAAGAAATGTAGACTTAACATTCACCTGATAAACATTGAATCCTTTTTAAGAAGAATGTGCTAGAAGTATTCTAACTCCTTCCATTCTAGAAATAGGTGGAAAAGTCTCTCCATAGCCAATTCCTTCTTCTTGTGCATAACCTTTGCAAACCAATCTAGCTTTATTTATGATAACTTCTCCATGCTCATTCAGTTTGTTTCTGAAAATCCATTTAGTACCAATAAATTTTTTTTTTTTAGGTCTAGGTACTAAGTCCATGTGTTTTTCTTCTCAATTTGATTATACTCTTCTTTCATAGCTTTCATCCAATCCACATTATCTAGTGCTTCCATAACTTTCTTCGGCTCAAATGAATATATCAAACATGTATTGTCTTTGTCCTTACTTCTTGTCATCACTCTAGCTTCGTTATTTCCAATAACTTACTCAGGGAATGGTGCCTTCTTACATACTTTTCCAAAACAAGATCGGTAGGTCTCAGTTCATCAATATCAACATTCGGTTGTGGAACTTCTTGTACATATTCCTCCTCAATAGGTGCTCTTAGTAAAGTTTCAAGTGCATCATTTTGTACTTATACAAACTTCTCATAATCATCAAGTTCCTTCTTACTATCTTCTTCATTCCTTTTGGAAAATTCATCAATTCTCACATTTGCACTTTCCACCATTTTGTTAGTAACCTTGTTCAAACATATGTAAGCTTTACTCTTCGTAGAATATCATAAGAATGTCCCTTCATCTTCTTTTGAATCAAACTTTCCTTCTCTAGAATCTTTCATAATATAGCATTTTCTCCCAAAGATTTTAAAGTAACTAACATTAGGTTTGTGATCATACCAAATTTCATAAGGTTTCTTGTTTGTACCTTTCTTCATTTTTACTCGGTTCAATGTATAAACAACATTACTTGCATCTTCCCTCCATAAGTTCTGTGAAACTCATTTTTCAATCATCAGTGTCCTAGCACAATCTACAATGGATCTCTTTCTTCTCTCAGCAGTCTCATTCTATTGTGGTGTCCTTGGTGTTGACAACTTTCTCTTTATACCATTCTCATTACAAAATAATGTAAACTCATCAGAATTAAACTCACCTCCTCTGTCGGATATCAGACATTTCAACTGTCTTCCAGTTTCTTTTTCAACTTGGGCCTTATACCACTTAAACATTTAAAATGTATCAGATTTTTCTTATAAAAACATTATAAACATCATTCTTGAATAATCATCCACAAATAAAATAAAATATTTTTCTCCATAATAAATTTGAGTTCTCATCGGTCCACATAAATAAGTATGAACTAAATCTGGATAATACCTTGTGTAACATAAGTCTTGCTTGTAAAACTAGATTTACTCATCTTACCCATCTGACATTCTTTGCACATAGAATTCTCTATTTTTTCAAGTCTCGGTAGCCCTCTTACTCTATTCTTCTTACTCACATTGATTAAGTTGTCAAAATTAACATGAAAAAGCCTTTTGTTCCATAACCAAACATCTTCAACTTTAGAAAATAGGCAACTGTTCATAGAAGTATCAAGATAAAATAGATTACCTTTATATTGTTCTCTAGTAGAAATTATATTTCTCTTCTCATCAAATACCTTCACTCTTCTATATTGAAATTCCAGTCGGTGACTTGTATTGTTAAGCTATGCAACACTTAACATATTATACTTTAATCCTTTAACCCAACAAACATCCTCACATCTTGTGTTATTCAACAGAATTATAGATCATTTTCCTTTCATAGGATATGGAGCATCATTACCAAATCTAACATAGCCTCCATCATTCTTTTCCAAATAAATAAACTTAAGTGTGTCACCATTGATATGATGTGAACAACGACTATCTATAATCCATGTTTCATTCTTACTTGTGATATTAGGGATCTAGGTTCTTCTTCATTAGAATCATCTTTTATAGAAACATAAACAACTTATTTTTCCTCATTGCTCTCAATAGAATCATCATCAATTTGTCCTTCATTAGCAATATAACACTATTTATTACCTTTGTTTTTGTAGTCTCTATATCTCTTGAATATTTTTTTCTCTCTTGTCCTTATCTTTCTTTTCCTCCTTATCAATCTCTGGACAATTAGATGCAAAGTGACCAATTTAATTACAATTAAAAATTTTGAAGGGTAACTTACCTCAATATTTTCCTTTGCTTCTTTGTAGCCTTCTATCTAACAAAGCTTCAAATTATATTTCATTCTCATCACATTTAGTAAATAGCTCTTCAAGTCCTACAGTGCAACTATAAAATTTCTCACTAGCACAACTCAAATAACCATCTCTAGCAGTAGCTTCCCTAGCCTTTCCAATGTTTTAAAAAGTAGACTTAAACGTTGATTCAACCTTGGAAATAGTAGGCACACTATTGTCAAAATCATTAAGTTCAAATGTAGTTAACTTACCAATAGTGGAATTCAGTAAAACATTCATCTGGAGTATAGATCTCAGTTCTTGTATAATAGATACATGAATAGCTTAAATTAGTAGCAGAGTTCTCAACCTTTTTCTTGTAGCATCATCCTCTATTACGATACCACCAACTCCTTTGATATAATTAATAGTCTCCTTAAGTATTGTACTATATTGTATTATGTTCTCTCCTTCCTTCATCCTCATAGAGTCAAATTTTCCTCTCAAACTTTCTGCTTTATCCTTCTAAACATTCTGATCTCCACCATTCGTCATTAAGTGTAGAAGCAATCTCAATCATGAATTGTGTGTGTTCATGTTTCTTTCTTTTTTCACTAATAGTCAAAGCTGCAGTAGTCAGTGCTATATATTCATTCTCAATATAGTAAAGTGCATATCCTCCTACTCCAAATACATCCAACCTCATTCTACTTTTCCATGTAGAGAAATGATCCCTATTCAGCTTTGGTTCTTCCCTCTTATACATATTTAGATCTTAACTCAAGTCATTTTAACAAGTATCACTTCAGAGTAACAAGGTTCTGATACCAATTGTTGGTCCAACTGACAGGAGGTGAATCAGACAAATAAAAACACTTAAACTCTTAAAATTGAACTCACTGATTCACTCGGTAAGTACTGAATACAGTAAATAACCAATTCACCAAATAACATAAGAAGCAATCAATCATTCAAACTTAGAAACATCAGATTAACTTATTAACATGTGATATAACTCAGTTGACACATGATTTAACGTGGAAACCCAATTTGGGAAACAAATCTGTGGGAATTATAACCCACAATAAAATGGTACCCTTCTAAAGTACGCTTGTTTAAGAACTTATCCTGTTAAAGATTACAAACACATTTCCTAAATGTAACATTGTTCAAGGAATTAACTCGGATCTATTAAGATCATCATCCTTTTAGGAATGGTCTTGTTAGAGGTCTTTAAACACTCTTTTGGAATGTCACCTAAGTCTAGGTTTTACATATAGGATGGTTAAATCCACTCGGTTAAGAGATTTCTCTCTTACAAATGTTAGTAAGCAACAATAAATTTGATCAGTAAAAATTAGCAACTCACTATTCTTGTATCAAATCCTTTATGCTCAATTGAATACTGAAATCTCATACTCCATTGATCTCTTTCTCAAATTGTAGATTCTTTGATCTGTCTTTCTCTGTTCTTCTCGATAGATGTTGTTCTTTAGCTTCTTTCCTTCTTTTCTCAATTCACCAGTCATCCTTCTCTATGTAATTACCATTCCTTATATAGATATACTTTTGCCTCTTAATCTCCTTAATTTTATTTTCCTTCCTTTTCTCTTAGTTGTTCGATCATATTCTTCAATTTCTTAACTCAGTAAACCATGTCAATTTTACCTTGGAACTGGTAACCTTTCTTGGAACTTTCATCTTTCTATTTCACTGCTTGATCTTTTTCTTAGATCTTTGTATTGAATTTTCCTGTTCATAGATCTTGTAAAAAACTTCATTTAATTCATTTCCACATCCAGATCATCATCTCTTCGCATTAAATCATCATTTAATATCTATATACTGTACTCAGTTAAACATGCTTTGCAATTTGGTAACTAATCTCTACACTATTCTGTGTCTAAATTTTTTCTCGGTGCATGGTGCTCGGTAACTATAACTGACTCACATAACATTCTATCGACTGACTCAGTCTAGCTTGATAAAGTATCTCTTTTGGTCATAAATCAATTCATTGTAGTTCTTGACTTGATCAATTAAATATATTGATTTGGTAACATCAAATATATAGTATAAAACAAATATAACGTCAATAATTCATCATTGTATGATCTGTAATTGTCATCCATTTAACTTCTCCTTTTAAGATATGGTAACACAATAAAAATCAATTAATCAATTGCTCGACATCAATCACAAAACAATTCAATCTTAGTGGACAACTTATTAGGAATCGTTGACACACTTCTATGAAATTGTAAGAACCATTTTAGGGGCCCATAGTGTATCTTTTTTCCTTTCAATCACCACTTTTTTGGCACCCACTATGGGGCAACCCACCTTTACATGCTAGTTTTGATTATTTTTGGAGCTAACCTCCTTGTGCAGATTTGCTTGGAGACGAAAACCCTAGATTTTCAAAGATTTGATCATATCTCCCAAACGGATTAGATTTTTGGTCTGAATATTGTTTTGCAGGTTGGTGACATATCAGAGAAGCTTCAGTTAAAAATTTAGTATTTTCTGAGGTATCAAGAAGTTTTTACAATTTTTTCTTTATTTTTCATAAAAAATTAATTTGCGGCACAAATCAGCATTTTTTTTTGGAAATTTTTACATTTTTGGAAAGGTATTTAAATTATACATGGGGTCCATTCTTTGTGTTTTAAATTTGGATGCAATATCATAGCTCATTTGGTTGATTTATGAAAACTAGTCTATTTTGGGAAAATGGCTCCCTAGCGAACAAATGAAAACATCTTTTTAAAATTCTG
The DNA here is from genome assembly GCA_018584345.1 of Thuja plicata. Lineage (NCBI taxonomy): Eukaryota > Viridiplantae > Streptophyta > Pinopsida > Cupressales > Cupressaceae > Thuja > Thuja plicata. The sequence goes on from MU223332.1 coordinate 901,241, forward strand.
ACATTTTTGGAAAGCTCTCTATTTTTTAACAGGGGTATTTTTCTGCATTTAGGGTTTGGGATCCAAATTCATGTCATATAGGTCCAATCTTGTTGACTATGTCAAAAAATCAAAATTAAAAAGGGGCATTTAATGATTAGCTTGCACTTATTTTTCACATGGTTCAATGCATGATATGAGTTTTCATTTAGATTATTTGCTGGTTATTATTGCTCCTAAAAATTTATTTTCAGATCTAACCCTAGGGTTTGCATAAGTTAAGTATACATTGCATATCTTGTTTGTTGTTTGCTGTGTTTTTTACATTTTTAATTCTAAACCAGCTTAACATGTGGTTTGCAGGACATTGAAAAGAAGACTCAAATAAAGACTACTAACAAATCATCTTGCAGGTTGCCTTGATCGATAGCATGCTAAATTTTAAGCCCTTCCGAACTGGTATATATAAAATTCCATTGTGATTAGTCTCACAGTGGACAGATGTGAATTCATTGTGGCAACCAAAATCTCCTCTAGTACCCTAGTGGTGCATTAAAGTCCCTACATTTTTAAGGTGAAAACCTTGTTTTGAAAGGATTGGGAGAGCTCCCTTAATTGGGAAAATGACTTGATCAAACCCACCTGAACGGATGCCTTGACTACAAAATTTATTTTAGTAACCAAAAACCCTCTATCTTTTGGCGCGGAAGGTCAGAGACCGACTAAGACATCCTACATTTTCATGGCTCTTAATAGAGACAAAACTCCTTTGGGAAGTGATTCCCTTAGGATTCAAAGCTTGGTGTGCCTGAGAAGTGAGTGCACTGTAAGGAGGAGACCATGCCTCGAAGCTTCTAAGTTGTCTGCTATGAGTAGACATGGCTGAACTTTGGTTCAAGTGGGAATTCAACATATATTGCCCTGGCTTACCTAGGTTGTGGAGTAACAAGGTTCTGATACTTACTGTTCTATTTACGACAAACAATCTGCTTGATGTTCCTTGCGTGAGTGAAACATAAAAACATATACAAAACATCAAGACAAACATTAAAATGATCAACAAATCTACATTCTTAAGTGTCAAACTATCAACTTGCCCAAATTTCTATCATATCATTTTTAATCTTCCTTGGTTGATCTAGATCAGATTAGGGTACTTACCCCACTGTTAGAAGCTTGTTTACACTTTAGATTCTTGCATTTTGACCTCTTCAACTAGTAATCTTTGATTTCACAAGTGACCTTGCTTGGATTTTACTGAGCTAGAAACCATCCTTATTGAGAAGATAAACCTTTAAGATGCTTTGATAACACACTTAGAGAATTTTGATAATCTCTTGTCCATTCACTTTCATAAAAATTCAAATTTAATCAACATAACTTGGGTAAATCATCCTCCTGATCCATATGTGTTAGGGTATTCACCCGTTTAGTGGTCACCTCTGTGGCAGTGCTAGTTTACACCCTTTGAAAAATTGTATCTTATCATCTCTCTTTTGGAGAAGTGAATGCCTTTACTATCCTAGTTTGGTACCAACATTTATTAGGGTCATCCAATCACCTAGTACATTTTCTTTCATGCTAGTTACAACAAGATATCATGTAGATCAAGGAAAATGACCTCAAGTATTCTTTAACCAATTACCCTTAGTTCAAACTCACCAAAAACGTAAGGGAAAAGAACCCATATTCGATCAATCACCTAGGAAAAACTCAGAAGTTTGGTTTGATTCAAAGAGTCACCTTAGTGAGTTGGGTACACCCTTAGCATCTTCTTGCCTGGATATGGTTATGAGTTATACAATCACTCGACGAGAGAGAGAAGACATGGATAAACACCTTGATGACATATTTGCAAAACATAGAAATACCATTTTGTTTGGCGGTTCCTCTCATGATAGTCAACCAGCTTCACCCCTTATCTCAACAAGATATCTAGATCCACACCAAAGGGATGAGAGAGGTAAGAGGCAAGCCTATCAAGATGAGCAATTGCAGTTCATGAAAACCAAGATGATGAAATTCATGATACTCGTGTAAATGCAATGTACAGCAATAATTTGTTTCGACATTCAAGACCAAGTTCACCACTCAAAACATCTTTAGGATACACGATTGAAAGACTTAAGAGAATTTAGCATGAAAAGAAAGCCTTCCTAGATGAAAAAGCTGAAAAGGAAGAGAAATTTAGACTCCTAGAGTTGGAGAGACAAAACTTGTTGGAAATAGAAAAGAAATCCCTCCAGGAGGAGCAAGATAGACTCTTAGCTCAGCGAATTAATGACCAATTTAATAACATGTGTGTTAGTGGTGGAAATAACTCTCCTCCTGAGACTCCACAAAAAGGAAGACGTTCAAGGGTGCCATCACGATCTCCTAGCCCTAGAGGAAGAAGGGATTCAAGACATAATCATTATAGGAGATGAATACCTCCTAGGAACTCAAAACAACCTTCACAACATGCTCATCATTGTTCACAATATGGGGGTAGTAGCTCGCATTTTGACCTCACCTCCCAAGACTTCATGAAAATGCAACAAGAATCACTCTTCCAGGAGTATGTGGAGAAATGTTTAGAGCAAAACAAATACAAGTTCCTAGAAAACTTAATCAACAAGGGTGCTAGAGTCCCCTACAACTTTGATGTGGACAAAAATATTAAGAAGCAAGGTCCATCTCAAGAAGAGGAGATCAAACAACTTAAGAGCATGATGAAAATGATGTTATCACACAAGAATTCATTCTTAGTTGACTCAATTTGTCCTAATCCTTTTGACAAAAGTTTTAACATGAAATACTTCCCTAGAAAGGTTGAGATCCCTCAATATGACAAGTATGATGGGAATGGAGATCCACATGATCACGTGCGCCAATTTTATACCACAAGTTTTGAGTTCCATCAAGATGACTCATACCTCATGATATTCTTCCCAAGGAGGCTTAAGGGTCAAGTGATGAAATGGTTCACCAACATAACTCCTCCCGTCAAGAATTCCAAAGAGCTTGTCCACAGATTTGTTCAACACTTTGTGTACAACCTTTCAAGATCTATCACCATGTTGGATTTATGTAACTTAAAGAAAAATCAAGGGGAATCCTTTGTTACTTTCTTGGAAAGGTGGAGATGACAATGTTCTCACTACTCTAGAACCATTCCTGAAAATGAAAAGATTGGCATCCTTGTTAGCAACTTGGTTCCCAAAATGCGGTATGACGTTAGGAAGATGGTTTTTGATTCCTTTGACACCATGGTCAAAACTGCATGTAGGATTGAGGATGTTTTGAAAGAACAAGGAATTTTGACCAAACATGGAAGCAACAACAACAATGGTCAAAATAATAACAACTCTAACAAGGATAAAGGAAAGAACCCACACTGGAATAGGAACAAACAAGTGGTCAATGATGGAGTTGTGGACTCCTCCCAACCCAAAGATCAAATTGTGCTCCACTTGTCTAGTGTTGTTCAGGCCATGAAGCTCAATACATCTAATCTACAAGAGAGCAAGCCCTGATACCAAGATAGGCCTAAAAAAGAAAGACGTCAATTTTCAAAACTTGGTGACTCATATGAGGATATCTTGAAAACACTCATTTCCAAAAACCTTGCACATCCTCAAGATCCCGCAAAACATTATATACCTGATGTTAAGCCACATTAGTGGGATGAGAAAGCCTTTTGAAAGTTTCACAATGGTATTGGACATGACATTGAAAATTGTTGGAAACTAAAGCATATTATTCAAGATCTCATTGAAAATGGAAAACTTAAGATAGATGGATTGAACACCAATGACAATCATAAGGAATTCAAAGAACCATTTCCCAAGTATGAAAAGGGAAAAAGCTCTAAAGCTAAGAATGGCAAAGCTGAGATCAATTACACTTACACAGATACAGAGAATACTATCAACATGCTTGAATTTGTAGAAGAAAATGTCAACATGATGAGGGGTAAAGATCCCTATGGTTATGATCTAGAAGTGGACTCTCCTCATATCTTCAATGAAGAACCCTTCATGGTGCTAAGAGGTCCCAACTCTAGAGTGTCATCACAAGCCCTCAATGTTGTCACACAAAGTCAAGGTCCCATTGTCATCAGAGGACCCAATTCGAGTCAACCGAGTAAACTTAACCAAGTGGCATACAAGAATATCACCTCAAAACCAAAAGTTTATCCAAAGTCAAGCTATAGTCTAATTGATCAGTTGCAAAGAACTCCAGCTCAGATTTTGATCTTTGAGCTCTTAGAGTTGTCCCCGAGACACAAGAAATTCCTTGAGGATGCTTTGCACATGACAAACATCCCCAACAACTTAGATGTCGATCAATTCCAGAACATGGTTAACCACATTGCTAGCCCTCATTACCTTACCTTTTTAGAGGATGATGATAAAGCCTTGATCCACCTACACAATCTTTCTCTTCATATTAAGGCCATGATCCACAGAACTCGAGCGAGGTGCATGTTGATAGACGGGTGTGCAGGGCTTAATATCTATTCCTTTAGTATTTTGAAAGAGTTTGGTTATTTTGAAAAAGTCATAGATACCAAGAAAAGGATCACTATCAAAGCCTATGATGATGTGGAAAGAAGTTCCAATGGGTTGGTCGTCCTTCCTGTTAGGATTGGCCCTGTTGAAAAAGATATTTTATTTCAAATAGTTGATGCTAGCCCCCTTACATATAATATCTTTCTTGGTAGACTGTGGATTCATGATATGAAAGCAGTGTCGTCTACCTATCATCAGTGTGTTAAGTTTCCTTACAATAGAATAGAGATTTGTATACCTGGGGATAACACTTGATCTATTAACTCAATTTCAGTAGGAACTCATCTTTCCCTCAATAGAGAAGTAGAAGACTTCAATGTGACCTTAGCTGAATATAAAGACAAGCTCAAGTCAGTAGACCTTGGCATGGGGGGTATCAACTCAACTTCCTCACAACATTACTGGTTTCACCTTGGTCTTATGGAAAACCTTCACAAGAAAAGAGACCTTCCTCTTCAGCTATGACTTTATTTGGCACATTTGTAGAGTCCTTGGTGCCTATTCAAGATGAGAAAGAAGAGACATTTGTTAGAGACTGGATGTATAGAGAAGAGAAATATATGCATAATGAGAACTTCTCTCCCTCTCCTAAGGCTTATGGAAAAGGGTATACTTTTTTCAAATAGATGGGCTATCCTAGACATGGCCCTCTTAATCGTAGACTGGATGCTAGAGCCGAACCTCTTGGTCATGCTCTTTTTGGATGCAAGTCTAAGAAGTCGGTTGTCCTAGGCTTTGCAAACACCAACAAGAACACTACTCCTATCCTTGATAAGTTGGATAGTAAAGATGAACCAGAATATGTACCTAGTTTGACAAATCATCAAGACATGTGTGAAGATTGCGTCCCTTCCACTAAAATCCTCTAGGGAGATTCATATATTCTGGTCACTCATGTGTCGGTTGCAAATTTAGAACAAGAATTAGATCTAGAAGATCCTTTCAGAGAACTTCAATGAAATAATCTTGTTCATTTAATAGAAAGAGAAGGTGCTACTCTTGATGACACTAGACCTTCCACATCACAATGTTCCAAACCTTCATGGTGTAAGCATCCTAGTCACATTTCAGACACAAGTTCACATGAGTATGAATGGGACTCCTTCTCAAAGCCTTCTACAGTTGACATGGATGTTGATGTCATTCACACTTATAATTCTCAACCTGAGATAGCTGACGAGTCACGTGTAAGATTAGATGATTTGAACCCACATGTTTTATTAGTGGATGATTCTTCACTTGTTAGGACTAACCCTGATTTGGGTAGCTTAGAATACTAGATGGACTCTGACTCTTCGGTCACCAGCGATAATATCATTTATATTTATAACCTTGAACCATTCGTTGACTTGCCTCTCGTTCATCCTGACCTCATTGATTGGTCCCAATGCTATCAAGAACCTAAGCTTTTAACATTTTAGAATGAAATTATGAGATGGCATGTTATCTAAATGTCATTGAACCCGTAGTCTCTTCCACCGATGAACCGGCTACTAGCATGATAGAGGTAAACATCAAGTACCTTAGTCACAAAATAAAAATAAAATAAAATCAAAAGAATAGGAGTTCTGATGGCAAAAACCACTGTGTGACGGTGTTAGAACCAAAAAAATGTAAAAATAAATAACATATCCAAGGGTAAAAACCTCTCTAAGGTGCCTAAGGATGAGGTACTTGATCATCTCCCTATCTACTTTCAAGATAGATCTTTAGTGCTTATTGAACCAAGTGTGTTGTTTGTTTCTCCTCATGGGTACACGATTCCTAAGTCTTACAAGTTATTGTTCCCATGTACAAACAACATTGCTGAATATGAAGCTTTAACAAATGGACTTAAGATGGCCATAAAATGGAGAATCATAGAGTTGCACATCTATGGGTATTCACAGTTGATAATCAACCAATTTAATGATGAATATCAAACAAAAAATGAGAAACTGGTACCTTACAAGCAAATGGGTGATTCCTTGAAATGATACTTCACATTCATCACATTTTAAAAAATCCCTAGGGCACAAAACAAAGCAGCTGATGCTATGGCTACACTTGCTTCACTCCTTTAGTTAGAGAAACATGAATCCAGATTCAAATTCCCGGTGGAAGAGCTACATCACCCTATCTATTAATCCCAAGAAAGTCTTGTCATTTGTACCCTCATTGGTCGTGAGTCATCCTGTTACGGTTCCATTTACTCATACCTTTGTGATGGTATTAATCCTGAAACCTTTAACCGATCTAAACGCAGAAATCTTACCCAAAACACCTTTCTCCACTCCCTTATCTCTGGTGATTTGTATAGGAGGGGTCTAGATGGAACACTTCTTAGATGCTTAGAAAAGAAATAATCTGACCAAGCGTTAGTTGACATCCATGAGGATATCTGTGGGGGACATTCCAATGGTCTTTCCATGGCCTGAAGATTTCTTAGGGTGGGGTACTACTAGCCTACGATGCAGATTGATGCAGTAGATTTCGCAAAGTCATGTGAAAAGTGTCAAAAACATGGTAGCCTGATACATGCTCCAGGTAGGGAGCTCATTCCTTCTATATGTCATTGGTCATTTCAGGGTTGTGCCTTTGATCTTGTTGGGAAGATTCGTCCTAGCTCATCAGGTGGACACAAGTTTATTATCACTGCTATTGATTACTTCAGTAAATGGGTAGAAGTTATCCCACTTTTTGTTGCCTCGGGAAAGACATTCTCTCTATTCATTCTAAACCATATCATCTATCGATATGGAGTGCCTTCCGAGATTATCACTGACAATGGAGGCCAGTTCAAAAATAAGGACCATAAAAATCTCTGCAAGAAATTCAAGATTAAACAACATTGGTCCTCCATTTACTTCCCGCAAGGAAATGGTCAAGTAGAGGTATCAAACAAAACCATTCTTAACATCTAACATAGAACAATCTGTAAGAATGATAGAAATTGGCACTTAAAGATAAATTTGGCTTTGTGGACCTATAGAATGAGTATTCATACTCGTACCAGGGCTACTCCTTTTTCCCTTGCATATGGTACTGAAGCAATGTTACCTTTGGAAGTTGAGATTCCTTCACTTAGAGTTTCCCTCAAAGGTCTGGTTACAAATGAAGACTACCACGCCATGAGACTTCAAGAGTTAGAACTTCTAGATGAGAAACATGAAGCATCATTTGACCATATGAGGGTTTATCAAAAGTGCATGTCCAAATCCTTCAACAAAAAGGTTCTCCTTAGAGAATTCCAAGTGGGAGATCTTGTCCTACGTGAAAAATCTAAGAATCAATAGCATATATATCAAAAGGGAGAATTTGGACCTAATTGGATTGGACCTTACATCATTATACTAGCTTTTGGGTCAGGTTCTTATTTACCGTCTACAGCAGAGGGAGAGAAGATTCCTGATCCTATCAATTTCTTTCACCTGAAGAATTTCTATCCATGATGCCCATTCTGTCTAGGGGCATCCTTTGTGCATAATTATTGATCCTGAAAAAATCCAAAAAAAAATGATATAATGTCAAAAATTCTAAAAAATCAAAAAATATCCTGAAAAATGATCATCTTAGTGAAAACCTAGAAATAGGCGCTTTGATGTATCTCCAAAAAGAAATTATATATTCCAAAAATACAAAAAATTAAACAATTAAAAATAAAAAAAGTGCCTTGGTGAAAACCTAGAAACAAGCGCCTTGGTAGCAAAAAATTGTAATAAAATCCAAGTGGTGAAAACTTGGAAACATGCACTACTTGAGGCCTTTGTGCCCCTTTTTCTTAGCGCGTGTCGTCGACACTTAGCCTTTCTCCACCATGCCTTTTCCTTGTTGCCTCAGTCTGTAATTTATCTTTATCTTTGTCTAGGGGGCATAACTATGTTAGCTTTCATCTCTTGGATGCCTTAGTCTTTAGGGCATCTCACAAACAGTATTTTTCAACACCACCCCAACTATATTTTTCAATACAACCCCTAACATCGAGTGTTTTTCAACACTTATTGGTTTGGTCTTACCTAATTTTGTCATGTGATCTTACCTGCTTGCAAGCATTCGATCCTTATCCTCAGAACTCAGTATCAGTTAACACAATTAAATTTTTAAACACAACACTAAATGCTTGATCTATGTCATGATCTTTTCTTTGTGTGCTAATTGTTATTAATTTTCACTGAGTTTCCTTGTCTAATAAGTCTCTCTGGAATGCATAGCTAGAGGACTTGGGGCATGGGTATGTCTTTATTTTCTTTCTACTTGTGGGTGTGGTCTTGAAACTATTGAGTGTCTCTTGTTGTTCCCTTGAAACACTTAGGAGATTTGAGGCTTCATCCTTGACTATTTTTGCACAACCATTCTTATGGTCATCCCGACATCTATGCCTTGATGCGAGCGTGGTTTTTCTACATTAAATTGGGTAAGCTAACAGTGAAGTCATCTTTACCTTTATGTCTTTGATTCTTATGTTAGAATCTTCCCACATTCCAATCTAATATAAATCATATTCATATGTTCATAGTTGCACTTGTGACTAGTGATGATTGTGTATTTTTTGATGTCTGCTAATAATGGCCCAATGATGAAAATAAGTTCCTTAACAGTCTCTAATGAATGATGAACACAAAATCCTATGTTACATTATCTCTATTGCAAGTACACCTTTTTATTTTCATGTAGCTTGCATTGTGAGAACTCATGTTAGTTTGCATTTTAGGCTGCATTATGAGTTTAAGAGGGTGTTTCCTTCATCTTTCTTGTGGACTTTTAATCAACTATGTTCATGTTTTATCTTCATTTCCTGATCTTCTTTCATGATCTCAATCAAAATGCTCTATCTTAAATAGTTGATTGATTTTGGGGCATTCTCTTTCTTAATGCAAATTCTCTTTCGTCTCTTCATTTCTTTCCACCGCTTCCAAACTTCTATCTTCTGTTCACTTTCACCCCACTTCTTTTCTCGTAATTCAACCTTGGGGCATAATCTTTCATGCTTGATGATCTAGCTTGGTTCTATGATCCTTATATCTTTTATCTTACATCAAGAACCTTATCTTTAGTTTGATTTGATAAAATTTATCAATTTGTTGTTTCTCCTCTATCTCACTTCGATTTCAATCATGAGGGGGCAATACCTATCAAACTTGAATCTTTGACTCAGCTTTATCAATCCTATCAATTTCTCCACTTGGGGCAACCTTGCTTGATATTCTTATCTTGGACATGTCAATTACCTATTTACAGGGGTGTTGACCTTGTCTTTTTCAAATAGCTTATCTTTGTCCCAGTGTGTTCCCATTTATCGATCACACATCTGGGTTGTTTCGTGATCCCAAATCGATCTCACACTTCAACTACATTCTTTGACTACATGTGTTCCCATAAAGATCACACATTAGTCGAAGAGGAGCAAATGTATTCACCCTAAAATGGTCACCTAGACTATGGGCCCCATTCTTCAATTTATCAAATTACAGAATCAATTTATCAAATTCCCGAATCAATGCTTTGCAACATTTTAATTCAATTTCCTTGATCAAATCGTAATTAATTCAATTATTTCAATATTCCCTAAGGTTTGATCATTTTATCAATAATATTATTTATTAAAAGAAAACAATCCCCTTTTATTAAATAAAATAACGTATTTAATTAAAATCCCCTTTTAATTAAATAATCTTATCTTATTTAATTAAAATCTCTCTTAATTAAATAATCTTATCTAATTTAATTAAAATATCTCTTTTTAATTAAATAAAATAATCTTATTTAATTAAAAGAAAATCCCTCTTTTAATTAAATAAATAAAACCCCCACTTAAATCCCTCTTTGTGTTAAACAAATTAAATAAAAATAAATAAAGCTCCTTTTTCTTCACACACTTTCCAAGTGGTGGGGTTTTTGCCTCTTAATCATAGCCTTTGATTTTTCCTTTTGAAGATATGAGCACATGGATCAACCAATATTTAATCTCCACCAAGAGATATGGTATCTCTTTTAGTCATAAATCAATTCATTGTAGTTCCTGGCTTGATCAATCAAATATATAGTAGAAAACAACTATAACATCAATACTTCATCATTGTATGATCTATATTTGTCATCCATTTAACTTCTCCTTTTAAGATATGGTAACACAATAAAAATCAATTAATCAATTGCTCGACATCAATCACAAAACAACAACCGATATAACAATTTGTACAATCATGATACTCAGTGTCACTCAGTTTTTATCATCTCCATCAGATAAACATCAGTTAATCAACATTTTTTAATTCCCATGTGATATAACAAAACCAAGGTACACCAAATCTTGCTTCATGAACTCACATTTATCCCATTTGATTGTTAGCCTTTCTGCATTGCAGCCTTTGTAGAACCATCTTTAGATATTTAAGGTGGTCTTCCTTTGTCTTACTAAAAATCAAAATATCATCTAGATACACCACAACCCACTTACCTATGAAGTCCTTCAACACTTCGTCCATTAACCTCATAAAGGTGCTTGGGTAATTAGACAACCCAAATGGCATAACTAACGATTCATATAGGCCTTCTACTATCTTAAATGCCACTTTTTACTCACCCCCCTCCTTGACTTGATTTGATGGTACCCACTCTTAAGGTCAATCTTGGTAAAATACTTGGCTCCTCCTAGACAATCCATTAAGTCTTCTATCCATGGGATTGGGAACCTATACCTTATGGTGATTCTATTAATGACTCTAGAATCTATATAGAACCTCCAAGTACCACCTTTCTTTGGGGCTAGGATAGTAGGGACTACACAAGGTCTTATGCTCTTCCTAATTATACCTTGGTTAAGAGGCTCTTGGATTTGTTTAGCAATCTCTTCATTTTTTGTGGGGTCATCTTATAGGAAGATTTTGTAGGGAGTGAGGCTCCTAAGATGAAGTCAATTTTATGACTAATAGCTCTTTTAGGTGGTAGGATAGCTGGTTGTCCATCACTAACTATCTCCTTGTACTAGTTCAGTAGCTCTTGTACAACGCTAGGTACTTCCACCTTCTTTTCCACCTTCTCACCCTTAGGTTTCAACACTAAGGTAAAGCCCATTCCTTCTCCTTCTAGTGTGCTCAATAATTCCATTTCCCCCACTAAGAGAAGATTAGGACCTACTGTCTTCACTTATCCTTCTTCTGAGGTTGACTAAATTTAAAAGTGACCCCATCCTTCTCAAATAAGTAAGAGTTCTTAGCTCCATCATGAATAGCAGATCTATCAAACTGCCAGGGTCTTCCCAATAAGAGATGAGAAGCATCCATGAGTAAGACATCACACAAAACTCTATCCTTATATCTCCCTATTATGAACTCAAACCAACCTTTCTCATTAACTAACACATGTTGGTCTTTATTCAAGCGGGTGACTTTATAGGGATTATTATGTGGGATCCTTTTAAACTTCAACTTATCAACTGCTTCAATAGAAATAAATTTATCAGTAGAACTGGAGTCAATTATGAATTCCCAAACCTTACCTAACATTTTGCACCTATAGAGACCTTCTTTAGCTTGTCTCTTCTTGGGCTGGTCCTTTAAGGAGTGTCTTTCTGATCATAATATTCTCCCTTATTTTTGAATCCAATGCCACCTATGTTGCCTTACTACTAGAAGACTCTTAGATTGCACATAGTTTATTCTCTTCTCTCCCCCTTGGGATGATAAACCCTTTTTGAGACACCTATAAGTAGGATGACCATATTGGTGACAATTGTAACACTTCATAGAAGAGAAGTAAGATCCTCTTAATTGGCCACTTGACCTTCATTTGGAATTATTCCTAGGGCCTCTGCCTCTATTGTAACCACCTATGTTTCTGGTTGATTCTCCCTATTATTCCGTGAGCTTGGAGTCACCTTGGATTCTTGCTTCAAAATTTCTTCCTCCAAATCCTCCTCTATGTCCTCTACCATCTCTGTTAGGAAAATGTTAAGGGTGTGTACTAAGAGGGGAGGGGTGAATCAGTACCCTTAAAAAAATTTAGTCAATTCTTTGCATTCACTGTTTGTAATAACCGACTGAGTAGATTGCATACACCAACCATATAGTATTGAAGCTAAAATATAAATGCATGTAAAATAAACATTACACATACATGAAATTAGGTACTCATGACACTAGTATTTTGGTATCGCAAAAAACCCATGTTAGAAGGCAAAAACTACGGTGGGCATGAGACCACAAAACTTCACTATTGTAGTAGTAAAGATAGTTTGTTAAAGCTTACAAACAATGATCAATTATGATGATCTTACCCTATTATGAGTAAGAAAAATATTGACTAGATCTACCTCATGTGAGGACTTAGCAACACAATCTATGTGTGCACTTAATTAAGAGATTTATAATAAGATGGTTAAGTCTACTCTGTAAGAGATTTAGGGGTCTATTACAATTGTTAGAGAGTAATAAAAATTTGATCTGAAATATATACAATCTCAAAATTGTTGATACAAATCCATTAAGTTCATACAAAATATATCACCTCAATCTAAATGATAATTCATTCTGATCTATACTTCTCAGTAGCCTTACCTTAGTTCTGTAAATTGATTTCTAAAATGCAGTCTCTCCCCTTGAAATCCCTTGTGTGATCTTTGATGTCTGTAGTATGGCGGCTACTTGATCATTTCTTGATCAACATACATTACAAAATTTGACATATATATCTATATATCAAAGGATGTGACCTAATTAGGGCTCAAAAATTACATCCTTCCCCTAAGATCAATAGTGTACATAATTTACCTTGATCATCTACACATAGGAGATATAAACAATTAATGTTGTAAATCTATAATTAATGTCCTCCTCGATCATGTAAAATGTTATCTAGGTCATCTCAAAAGTTGTTATATAGATTAATGTGCCATAAAAAACTTTTATGTAGACTCTGTTCCACTCAGTTAATGTTGTCTCTTGGTGCTTGGTGTAGATTGTGTATCTCGGTTATACTAGTGTTCGGTTATGTTGTGTATCTAAGTGTTGTCTTCTGCTTGGTATAGTTTGTTTACTCAGGTATTGTTGTACTCAGTTAACTCTGGGCATGATCCGTGCTCTCGGTTAACTCTGTACTTCGGTGATATAAACTAACTATCTTTTTTGACTTTGTTACTGACTATCCTTTATGTCTGCTTCATAACTAATGAAAAATTCAATGTTCAATTGGAGTAACATTCTCCCCCTTTGGTATTAGGATAAAAAACTTAGTACTATACATAATACTATACATGATGACTCCCCCTTTGTACATGAAATTTCCCTTTGTATATTCTCGATATATGTATATAAACATCATGATGATAGCATCCACCCTTTACTCTCTCTCTCTCTCTCTCTCTCTCTCTATATATATATATATATATATATATATATATATATATATATATATATTTATTTATTTATTTATTTCCCCTTTTTTTGAAAATAATGACAAATGGATTATAACTTACAGTTTGTCAAAAACATTGGGATGGGAGTTCTTGAGTGTTTCCAATAACTTCTCTGATTCCTCCTTTAAATGCTCGAGGGTGAGTAGCTCTAAATTTAGTTGGGCATGCATATCATATATACTTTCTGTCATTGATAAATATGGGGTGGCAATGAGATTCTTTTCCAATGTCACATGTTTCTACATCATAGTCAAATGCAGGAGTAATGTTTCCTAGAGCTTGGTTACTTGCTCTCTGATTTGTTCCTCTTCTTTCTTCAATTCATGTCTCAACCACTCATTTTGAAGTACCTTTTTGTAATGCAACTATAATGCATGTTGCTCATTTGATAGACTGTTTGCACTATCCTTTAGATCTTGATCTATTTGCTTTAGATTTTCACTAATCTTGGTAGTGAAGTGATCTAATGTGCATAATTATTGTAGAATTATAATGGCTTCAGATATAATAGTTTCTAAACCATATACAAATTCAGAAAGAGTTACCTTATGTACTGCCACTCCCTGGCTGATCTTCTCAGTAACTTTATATTGGATCTTCTTATCTTCTCGCTCTCCTAATCTCTTCTTGACATCAATGCCAAGTTTATTAATTTCCTCGGTGAGCATTTCAAGTTGTTCGAGTATGGGGGCTCGTTCATCAATGTTGATGTAAAGGGGGGAAATTTATATGTAAAGGAAGTAAATTGAAATGTATATTTGATTATTTAGGTTTGAAATGTGTTGTATTTCCTTAACCTTTACATTTAATTATAATTTATGTATGTTGTATTGTTGTTTGATTAAGTATATAGGGGGAAGGAAGATAAGATGTTCCTCTTTTATCCCCAAATGCACAAATGAAATATCCAAGTTGATTAACCCAAAAGAAGGATCAATGCACAAATGAATCAACCATTTAGAAATGAGACTAACGGAGAAGATCTTAAATTCTATTTTATGATTAAGGAGATATGATATATAACAGTAATTGAAAAGGATGAGAGGAAGTACCAACCTTAAAGAATTACAGATCTGAAGAATGTTGTTTTATGAGGTCTATACTGTGCTTCTGGAAAATTTGAAGTATGATCCAGAACAGAAATGCAAACACGAACAAAACCTAGAAATATTTTTCTAATCCGACACCATCTTGTAAAAAATGTCGACCTTGACCCACAAATGTCACCCCTAACCCAATAATATCAACCCTGACCTGTGCAGGTCTTACATAAAATCTATTTTTAGATCCTGATAGTTCGCTGAAAAGGGTATCCAGATCTGAGTTCAAATCCACAGTCCAAAACCTGTATCTGTAAGAAAAAGAGATTTGTTTGTTGGGGGGAGGGGTTTGCCTTAGTCAAAACCCAATTTAGGAATTAAACTTGAAATCAATAATCAAAATAAGAATAATAGAAACTAGTAGAATTTAATCTAAGAATGAAGCTATGATATTCAATAGATATGTAATTGTAATCCAGATTTAAGCAAGTATGTAAATATGAAAGCTTGGACTAATAGAAACCATAAACCTCCATGATTTTATGCTTGGAATCCACCTTGAAGAAAATAAATTAGTGTTTGAGGATGTACAAAGGATCTTGAAGGAAGATCACACCACCATGATGGCTAGATCTAGGGTTTGAATGATGAATCTTGAATATTGGGACCAAATCCCTTCAAAGGCTTGAAAGCTTGAATCCTTGATCTTCAATGGAGTAGTTGAGTGTTTGAGAGGAAGAATTGAACACTTTGAAAGATTAGAAACATGTATAACAATGGATTATTGAACCTTTTACTTGATCACCTCTTCTTACTTGGTTGATGGTTAGTAATGCTTAGGCTTGGATAGAAGACTTAGAGAAAATGAGAGAGAAAGGCTTCCTTTTATATGAAACTAGGGCACAATCTTCTAGAGAGGAAAACATAGGATAATTAAATTCTAATTAGACCCATGCCCCTAGAAGAGGACCTATATTAAATATAATTTAGGATTTGCCACTTCGGAACCCAAAATAGTCGACCTAGAAGCGGGAAAATGAATTTTTGATGACCTCCGACAGCCGACAAGCTTCCAGATTTGAAAGGGAGATGCAGGTCAAGGTTGAGGTTGACCCTGACCTAGGTAAAGGTTAAGGTCAACCCTAACCTAGGTCAAGTTCAAGGTTGACCTTGACCCACGGGGTCAAAACCCCTGGAAAATGTGCCAGGTGGGATAGAAGGTGCCTGGAGAGGCCCAGTCAGGGTCCTAAACATGCACAGAAGTAGGAGATGATGCAGAAATGAGGGGACAGTATGATGGTGGTCAAAAACATCCCTGAAGGAGGGCTAAACATTCTTAACATGGAAGTGCTTCCATTTTAAGATGATACATTAATCCCCCACTTTAGTGGAAGTATGGAAATCAAACATGCTTTCGGTAGAGTTAGAAGAAAGACTCTGGTGGATTGCAATGAGGTAGAACATCACTAGGTCAAGGACATGAGCCCCTAGACCAAGGATTATAACTCAACATACATGCATAAATACATGGAAGTAAGGAGAAATTAATCAAAGGAAACATACATGACTACATAAGCAAGACAAGAACAACACTATAGATAACATAGCTTCATGATCTAATCCTACTAGCATGAAAGCGAAAAAGAGAGAAAATAAATAGTGATTACCTCGCCTATTAAGATGCCCACCTTACTATGAAACACCAAGGAGGGAGAACCCAACAGGTTCACCCATAAACTGTGCTTGTAATTTTAAAATGTCTTTTGACGGCTTTTAAAATATCCATAGATCCACATTCTTGTATCACTATGAACATAAAATGTGTGTCTTTTCAAGATTTAGCAACTTATATACGTTACCTTCCAAGGATTTAGCATATTGAAAATTTAAAAGGGTGCGTATCTCTTCATGATTTAGGAACTTATGTGCGTTACCTTTCAAGTATTTAGCAAAAAATAATAAAAATGCGTGTCTCTTCAGGACTTAGCAACTTATATGCATTACCTTCTGAGCGAAAAATAATCAAAATGTGTGTCTCTTCAGGATTTAGCAACTTATGTGCATTACCTTCTAAAGATTTAGCATGTTGTAAAATGTAAATTAATGTGAACTATAGTACAAGGGATGCCCTATATATGCCCCCCTCCTTGTCATGACTACCTACTAGGCAGGATAAGGAAGAGAAAGAGGATATCTACTTCACAAGGTAAGGAGATATCCAGCTTAACAACAATATACAGTATATCCTTAGCAAAGAGTATTGACCCTTACCTCTAAGAGATTAGATAATCATGAAATGGATATGTCACTTATGGAAAGAGGATCCTCAAAAAGGAATAGATCTTATCAACAAGACCCCCACCACAGAGGAGTTCTTGGGATAAAATGTCATCTTCTAAAGAAAAGAGGGAACAAAGATTCAATCATTAAGCCCCCTGTAATCAAGAGGAAGAGGAATCTTAGGATGAAGGCATCAAACTCTAACCCAAAGCAAGAGCAAGAGTTTATAAGGAACATAATTTTTAAAATAAAGAAGAGGTGATGACCTAGGACAATCACCTCTTATATAAGAGGGTATCCATAGTTAAAAACATACATCTTTATAAGGAAATAATGTTATATGATAATCAAAAGCCACTATGCTAAGGAAAGTAAATCCTTAGATAGAGGAAGAAGGAAAATACCTTAGCCCCTAGGTGTGAAGGCAAGGGATATATCAAATTATATCAAGAGATCTTATAACAGAGAAATATCTTTACAAAACAAATGTCCTAGAAAATATATCATGAATGATTTATAGGGATAGAATATAGAAAGAATAACCAATTAAACTCAAAACCAAATATATGCGAAGAGAAAACTAGATCCTAGAAGACTGGAATAAAATACCTCTTGCCCCCCAGTGAAGAGACAAGAGGAGAAATGTAATCTAACTTGTAGAAGAATGAGGGGAATGCCCTATATCAAAATTATGAATAAATTGTGATACTGCACGGGAATGAGATATAACTCCCAAAGAAGCTCTTTCTCTAACATGTAGCTTGAAATGCACACAATCAACAAGTAAATGTTTATTACTATAATGAAAAGGACATTTATATTTAGAGAGAGCATTTTTCGTAATAGGTTTGAATATTTATTTCTTGGAATTCATTAACTAGACATACAGTTTCTTAGCCACATCTTGAGGAGTATCATGGTGATCTAAAGAATGTGTTGGAAGAAGAACATGAAGAGGAGGATGAAGGTTAAGGTCAAACACCCTGGTTGGAGGAGGTGGAAAACCTATACCATACATATCTTTTTTAGGATATGAATGAATCAGTTTTTTAATGCCTTGTTCATTGATACCAAGCCCTAAACCTTTATAGACTTGTTTATCCGCCATAGTATATCTGATAGTGTACCTATCCTGCAAAGCTTCAATAGGCGGAGATTGATTATGGTGCTCATGGGAAATTGTTTTGTATGGTGGAATGATAGGATTAGAAGAGCTTTCCTTGTTTTTCCCTTTATCATCATCATGGATTGGATAGGGAGGTGAAGGTAAATGAAAGAATTCTCAAACATCATTATCATGGATCCTAGCTTGAGCCCCATCATAAGTTTGGGAAGAACTAGGGATTGAAGGTGGACAAATAGAAATAGGAATATTTGGAATTGAATTAGAATTGATAGGACTAGGGTTAGGAATATTAGGAGCAATATTAGGCATGATAGGAGTAGGAAGATTAGGAGGTGCGGTATCATCTACCCAATTCTTCACATAATCCACAAGACTAATAAGTCCACTACACAAATCCTTAATGAAAGGTTTGAAAGTAGGAAGACTAGTATTGGTTAATCTCAAAATAACATAAGAAAGTGAAATATGAAGATTAACAAACATGATGAAATAGATGATACTCTCATAGACATCATAAGTACTATAAAGAGATGCTAAAAGAAGCATAATAAGAAAAATAGCCGTACACCAAAAGATCTTCATAATGAATGAGATACAAGAAGTGTTGTATTTTTATGATTATATATATTTTTTGTGTTTTTAAATGCAAGATCATAAAAGAAAATTTAATATGTATGCAAGAGCTAATGTGAGAGGCAAAGCATCTAACACCAACAAGAAAGAGTTGTCTATCACGGGTTCACCAAAATGTAAAGGGGGGATATTGATATCTAAAGGAAGTAAATTGAAATGTATATTTGATTAATTAGGTTTGAAATGTGTTGTATTTCCTTAACCTTAAAATTTAATTGTAATTTATGTATGTTGTATTGTTGTGTGATTAAGTATATAGGGGGAAGGAAGATAAGATGTTCCTCTTTTATCCCTAAATGCACAAATGAAAGATCCAAGTTGATTAACCCAAAAGAAGGATCAATGCACAAATGAATCAACCATTTGGAAATGAGAGTAAGGAAGAAGATCTTAAAGTATGTTTTATGATTAAGGAGATATGATATATAACAGTAATTGAAAAGAATGAGAGGAAGTACCAACCTTACAGAATTGCAAATTTGAAGAATGTTGTTTTATGAGGTCTGTACTCTATTTCTGGAAAATCAAAAGTATGATCTGGAACAAAAATGCAGAGACGAACAAAACCCAGAAATATTTTTCTGATCCAACACCGTCTTGTGAAAAATGTCAACCTTGACCCACAAATGTCACCCCTGACCAATAATCTCGACCATGACCTGTGCAGGTCTGACAAAAAATATGTTTTCAGATCCCGATAGTTTGCTGAAAAGGATATATAGATCCGAGTTCAAATCCATAGTCTTGAACCTATATCTGCAAGAAAAAGAGATTTGTTTGTTGGGGGGAGGGGCTTGCCTTAGTCAAACCCTGATTTAGGAATTAATCTTGAAATCAATAATTGAAATAAGAATGCTAGAAAGTAGTAGAATTGAATCTAAGAATGAAGCTATGATATTCAATAGATATATAATTGTAATTCAAATGTAAGAAAGTATGTAAATATGAAATCTTGGACTCAATAGAAACCATAAACCTCCATGATTGTATGCTTGGAATCCACCTTGAAGAGAATGAATGAGTGTTTGAGGATGCACAAAGGATCTTGAAGAAAGATCACACCACCATGATGGCCAGATCTAGGGTTTGAATGATGAATCTTGAATGTTGGAACCAAATCCTTTCAAAGGCTTGAAAGCTTGAATCCTTGATCTTCAATGGAGGACTTGAGTGTTTGAGAGGAAGACTTGAACACCTTGAAAGCTTAGAAACATGTAGAACAATGGATGCTTAAACTTTTTTCTTGATCACCTCTTATTACTTGGTTGATGGTTAGTAATGTTTATGCTTGGATAGAAGACTTAGAGAAAATGAGAGAGAAAGGCTTCCTTTTATATGAAACTGTATGTGGTAAATTTGGCCTTGTTAATTCACCATACACTTCAACATAGTCCTTCTTAACCAAGTACACACAAGACTGAATATGAGATTATTCATCCTGTCTGCCTGCATGATTCGACCTGTTGCCTTCTATCTAGATGGGGTTTTTGAAATTGCTCTCAGAACGAGAGTCTCACAACCATGGACCAATCTAGGAACAAAGGATTTATCTCCATGAATGCAATACAATGTACAGTTATTCTAAGAATTTAAAGATGTAAAATGATCCAAGACATGATTTTCAAATGCAATTATTCTAGAAATTGAAAGTAATCTATTGCGAAATGATATTATTCTATATGAGATTATCAAGAAACATGACAATAATTTAGTATTCTAACAATGCATGAAAATGAGTGGGTAATTAGGGAGTAATCGGGGGGTTTTGAATGAAGAATGAGAGTTCTTTTATAGACTCAGAGATGATCAGAATAGAAACTTTCCTCTTTGAAATAACACAAATAGAAAAGCCAGTTTAAATTAGAAAGCTTTATTTAAAAGAAAACAATAAATTGTTTTCCCTTTGCTTTAGCTGTTTTCTTTCTTTGATTTAATTCTGTTTTATTTAATTTTAATTGTTTTCTTTCTCTTTAAAGCACAATTAATTCAAATATTCTATTTCTGAATAAAAGAAAGATTTTTGAGAGAATATTCAATTAACTAAATAATTATGACCTCATAATTTCTTTTTCTCAATTATCTGAATAATTAAATTCAATTATTGAAATGAGGATATTTATTTAATAATTAAATATTATTTAATTCCTTTTTCACGTGTCTCAGCTAAAGAGGGTGAATTTGATTTAATTAAAGTGCTAGGACTTTATAATTAAATTAATTCAATCATAGGGTTTATTTAGCCAATAGATATTTAGGAATTAAACATGATGTATGATTAATGCAAATTTACAATTTTCTGCATTTGACACTTAGGTCAAGTAGAGTCAGTTAAAAACTTAGAATTGCCTAGTACAATAGGACTTTGATGATCTAGAAGTGTAACAAATGAAACAAAATTTGTTAGGGTTGCAATATGCCTATTTTGGGGTGTTACATTTTGCCCCTCTTTGAATTGATGTGCGAGCAGCGCATTGATTCAAAGAATAATCTAATGCCTGAAACACAGAAGAATAGATTTGAAAATTGATGATGAAAAGATTTTAGAGCCATCTCTAGAACAGAGCTTGAATCTCCAAAGTCTAGGTTAGGTTGCCAAGACACCGATCAAGTAGAGTTTTTGAGGGTCATCTTCTAAACAAAGCTTGATCCTCAGGGATCTGGGTTAGAATGCCCTGATACCTAATAGATTGATATCTTTCACAAGATTGTCCTCAGAATGAGGCTCAACCTTCAGGAGTCAGGGTTAGATTGCCCTGATGCCTGTCCAACAAGATTATCAATAGATATTTTAGGACTATCTCTAGAATGAAGCTTAGTCCCCCAATATCTAGGTTAGATTTCCAAGACACTAGTTAGATAGATATCTTTCACAAGACTGTCCCCAGAATGAGGCTCAACCTTTACGAGTTAGGGTTAGATTGCCCTGATACCTGTCTCAAAAGACAGTAAATAAAGGTTTTAGGACTATCTCTAGAATAGAGCTTAGTCCTCCAATATCTAGGTTAGATTGCCCAGACACTGGTTAGATTGACATCTTTCACAAGGCTATCCCCAGAACGAGGCTTAACCTTCAGGAGTCAGGGTTAGATTGCCCCGATACCTATCTTAGAAGATGGTAAATAGCGGTTAGATTTCCCCAATACCTATCCCAAAAGATAGTTTTTTGAGAACCATCTCCAAAACGGAGCTTGATCCTCAAGAATCTGAGTTAGATTGCTCAGATACTTAATAGATGATAAGATGTAAGGAACAATGATGCTCTTACTAATTGTGGAGTATCTAGTTTTGACTATGAGGTATGAAAAACTGAACATGCCCCAAGTGATGAGATGCCCCTAGCAACGACGATTTTTGAAAATCAGATCAGATTGATTGAAATAGATTTAATGATGTAATCATCCTGCCCCCTCGGGAGCGAAATAGAAAGATGACATGTCATATTGATGATGGAGAGTTAAAAATCATAGATAGATGTTGAGTCAGAGATCAAGAAGAACTCAGAATAGATTAGGTAAGAAGTTAGAAGATTCAAAATCAATTTTGAGTGATTTTGAGGTCTGGTTGACCAAGTTTGAATAGGGTTGACGAGAGTTGACCAAAGTTGAGTTTTGAGGAAAAAATTCAAAGATTTGAGAAAATAATGATATGATATGATTCTGACAAGAAATCGACGTCAGAAAGTTGACTGCATAAGCATCCAATCGCGTCAGTCCCAAAAAATTTAAAATGTGATTTTGAGCGATATAGAAGTGTCAAATTTTGATTTCGATGCCAAAAATAAATAAATTATATAGTTGAAGATAGAGAGCGAGGATCAAACACTTGCGTAGTCATGAGGAAACCAGAACTCTGAAGAACTCCCTAATGTATGAACCCAGGAGAATGCAATGAAGAGAACACCGAATCACTGCCACAATGCAAGTCTAGAATGAAAATTCAATCCTATGCTAGATGCAATATGAAAGTGCAATTCTAGGACATGGTTTTCAGACCCATCGTAAAATCATCATCACTGAGCATTTTTTTGGAACATCAAAGTTGATACAACCCTTACTAGTGCCATAATGCAACCATAAGGATATGAATATGACTCTTCATCGAATGAAATGTAGGAAACGAACGTAAGCATGAGGGAACAAAAGCCAAGATGACCTGAACATTGTTTCCAGTTAATGTTGCAAGAGTACACCATTATCAAGGCATTCAAAGCCAAGATAACCATGAGTGTGATCATGCGTAAACAAACAGATCAATAACAAACAAAAAAATAACAAACAGAGCAAGAACAAGCAAGGAGATAGTACCAACCTTACCATGGATTACAAATAAACAAGATCGAGGGATGTGAGGTTGTTCCACCATAGTGCAGGAGCTCTTATCACATACACCCTGTTCATTTGACATTGCTAGATCATCAAGACTACACCAACAAGCAGTAGAAAAAGAAAATAGCAATGAAATCCATGAGAATAGACAAGATACAAATAAATATTCAAGCATAGCTCAACCAGTTTCAAAGTTTTTGAATATGTTCATGTTTAGAGGTGTTTTAAGAACACCTTTGTGCTTGTGAGTGCATTGTGTTTGATTGTTATTGATAGATGTTTATGTTTGAGATATCCAATGTGTCCAAAGATAGTGTTAAAAAACACTATTTATGGTGGTGTTGAAAAACACCAGTTTGTGTCAGTAGCGAGTTGTCCTGGAGTAGTGACAAGATTACTGACTCAAGTGTAAACCAAAGATGTGATCAAATGAGGGGACCCATGCCCCCAAGTAAAAATGACTGACGTGACTTATGTTTCAAGGGAAAATGAGATTTGGTTGCCCCCAAGCATATGGCACTGAATCAATGACAAGTCAGGAGGGTCCGCAAAGGGACCAGAGTGTCACAAAAGTGACCAAAAGATATGTACAAACTAAAGCATAGAATAATCAAGACTAAGTATCGATAGATAGAGCATGTGAGTATAACTCCAACTATAAAAAATGTGAGAAGTCTCAATAGAATAGCGACAGTAGGTAGACGCAATGAGAACCACTGGTGAACGACGTGAGAGAGATGCTCAAATGAAGCGATCATAGTATAAGATATACATCAATAGGCAGACACAGTGAGAATGACTAGTGACTGATGTGAAGAGGATCCTTAAAAGATACAAGGATAGTGCCCCCTAGATCAGGAGGGTTGCCCCAAGAGTATGACCAGTTTCAATCCATGTGAGTTGGTGTCTTGACGGAAACTGAAAGCAAATGAAAGCAGGAAAGCAGCAATGCGTGAAGCCAAGTGGTGATGCAATAGATATAGCATTGTGAAACAAGAGGCACCTGTTTACTAGGTTTTCACCTTCTTGGCATAAATTCTTTTTTTTTGCTACCATGACGCCTATTTGCCAGGTTTTAATCAATGGCACCTTTTTCTCTTTTTCTCTTTTTTTTTTGTATTTTTCAATTTTTTAATTTTTTTTTGTAGTTTTAGAATTTTTTTTTTTTTGGAGATACATCAAAGCATCTATTGCTAGGATTTCACTAAGATGATCATTTTTTCAGGACATTTTTAGATTTTTAGATTTTTAGAAATTTTGCAATTTTTAGATTTTTAGAGATTATTCGATCTCAAGGTCTAGCAAGGTGTAGGACATTGCAGATGGATTAGAAAGCTGATGTATGAGAAAAATAGCCAATGATGGATGAAGAGGGTGAATGCGACCCTCAAGGATAGTCTCTTCAAGATTACCCAAGCTAGGGAAAAAATAATATAGCAACGTAGGCTCATGGAGCAATGTTGTATAGCATATAGGATAATGACCTGATGTCATGAAAATCATGTGGTCCAAATGAGTGGACATGTCAAGAGGCTTCTAAGAACTTGTTTTTCAATTTTGATCAAGACCAAGGGGTCAATTTAATAGGATAGGATATAACTATGATCAGGATAAAGGTTGATGGAGGTATAAGTGCATGTTTTGGATTATGATAGGAGTGCACAGAGATAGGAAGGATAGGCTTGGGATAAGCAAGATCATGATAGGGTACCGTGGATGAGATAAAATGAATAGGTTGATGGCAAGTATAATGAATATCAGGATACACGTGTGTTCATGGATAGGCTCAACCTTGTCAAGATCAGCAGAAGGAACATGGATGTTCATGAGCTAGCTGGATGTAAGATATGATGGGAGAAGATGACATGGAAGGAACTTGCCCCCAAGTGAAGAGTGCAAGTAGGAGGAATTATGCATGACGCCTGTTTGCCAGGTTTTCATCATGGTACTTATCCAAGGTGCTACAAGAAGTGGTTTTCACCATAGGACAGATTGATTTATCTTTACTTTTTCTACCAAGGTGCCTGTTTACCAGGTTTTCACCAAGGCACTTTTTCTTCTTTTTTTTCTTTCTTTTTCATCTTTTTTATTTTATGGAGGAACTTAAGCTTCTAGCTCTTTAGATAGTGCTCCTTTGAAGTATATTTTATTATAGGCCAAGGCTGTTGAAATTATTCTCAAAGATGTTTATAGGGTGATGGTAGAGAAGATGATATGGAGGATAAGGAAGATGGTAGCCAAGGATTTATGTGGTGGATTGGATAAGAGGGATGGAAGGCTATGAGATGGATGGGTAAGAGGTAGGTGTGGGATATTGGATAGGGTATGGTAATAAGATCAACATTGACATAACCCTTGAAGGGTAGTGGACAAATGGAGGAAAAGTGGATGGAATAGCTTGAGACGTTGATGGATGAGTCGATATGGATCTTGGTATGTGAGGACCCAAGATGGAGTTGGAAGATGGGAGATGTTTAGATGGAGATGAAGTGGAAGACTTTGGAAGCTTGGATGCCAACTCAAACTTTTCCTTTTTGATCAAGTCTTTTAAGATAGACTTGGGAATCCACATAACTTTTTCTTTTCTTTTTGTATCCAAGTCTTTTTTAAGAGCCTTGGGAATCCACGCAACTTTTGATTTTCCTTTTCTTTTGGATGGTTTAGAACGCAATTCTTCCATGATGGATTTAGGAACCCATATTTTCTTAGTGGACCCTTCTGGTCTCTTGGATATTTCCTTTTTCTTTTTAGTCACATGTCGATTAGATGGGACATAGTGATCTTCATATGTAAGTGGATTCTTGTATTGCTGATTTCTTCGTTGTACATCCAAATTGCTTCCAAAAGACTTATGAATTGTGGATGAATGAGGTTGATATGACTGGTTCATATGGATTGGGTGATAGGGAGAATTCAAGGATGTATGTTTTTTTGATCTTGATAGGAGATAGGGTAAGTGGATGACAAGCTAGTATTGATAGGCATGGTAGATGGAGGGACATAAGGACCCAATATAGATGGAAGGTTTGACGGTCTCAGCTTTGGGATGTAGGGACCAAGGATGGATTTGGAAGGTGGAGAAGATTGATGCTTACATTTGAATGGAGGGAGATAAGGTGTGGAAGGGATATCAACATCTTTAGATTGAGCTACATGACCAAGGCTCTTCTCTTTAGAATTCATCTATATATCAATAGGAGCATGAGTAGCTTTGATAGGAGCAATTGAAGCTTGAGGGGATGTATTTTTCTACAAGGGATTTAGAGGAATGATATTTTTTGGATATGGAAGAGCATGACAAGGAGATGATGGGATGCTCTGATCTTGACAATGATCTTTAGATGGTGTACAAAGGGTACCTTTCTCTTGATTTTCAATATGTTCACTAGAGATGGTGGAAAGGATATCTTGATCTTTCTTGGGAGATGGATAAGATATAGGAGATGTAAAAGTTTCTTCTAGGAAGAAATGGAAGGGGATGATAGAAACATCACGGGCATCTTGAGGTATGTGACTTTGGTCAACCATTGGATAAGGACGGATGGTATCTTGGTCTTGATCATTACTAATATGTGTTTATTCACATTGTGGATTCTCCTCTTGACATGGAGCCACTTCTAAGGATGAGGCAGGAGTTTTGATCTGCATATGGGATTCTTGACACGCTGATGGACAGTCATTTGGAATAGCCATGATAAGCGTTGAAGCACATGAAAGCTTTGGGTCGATGATATTTGAAGCCTAAGAAGGACTTGCAGTCGTGTGTGGATTAGCTTGGATCTCTTTTAGAGGTAGTCATTGAGAGTAAACATAGTCAGCATTAGGCTCAATGCATGATAGAGATGATGAAGTTGGTTGTGAAGCTTTAGAAGATAGAGGAACGGTGGAAGAAGTAGATGTGATATGGGAACCGTTGCTAGACATGGATTCCTGATATTCATCATGCTTGAGATTAGTATCTTGTTCTTCTTTAGATAAATCATTAGGATTGTTCAGTTTAATTATGCCATCATCTAGAAGATCTTGGATTTTATGTTTTAACTCCATACAATATGAAGTTTTATGCTTGTTATGTCGATGATATGCACAATAGTTACTCAAGAATATGAATCCACATGATGTGGCTTGAGGTAATGTGATGAGGTCATGCTCAAGAAGTTCTGCCAATGTAGATTCATAAGATTGTCCTAAAGGAGTAAAGACTCTCTCTAAAGGATAACTAGATGTTTCTTGACTTGCAATATCCTTCTTTTGCAGATAGAAAAGGATTTCCTCTGATTTTGTCATAGTTTCCTCTACATTCTCTTGATCAAAGCTAGGATTGTTGTAAGATTGTTCTTGATCAAAGATGGGATTGTCATACCAAGATTTATCCATGTTGGAAGAAAGTGAAGAGATGTGAGAATCATGATCAAATAGCAAAGGACATGTTGATCTTAATGAGGATTTGCCAGATGAATTATCCTTTTCCCCCTCTAATTCTTGGAGTTGAGATTGCATAGTTTGAAGTTTTTTCCATAAAGATGCCATAAGAATATCTTCGTTCACATTGTCAGGACCATAAGGTTTAGCCCATTTGCTTGTAGACATTGTAAGATTGTTTGAATGCGCGCTTTCTTAGAAGATTGAAGAGAAGGTATGATGAATTAATTGATTGACTAACAAGTGCTGAAGTGATAGCTAAAGTGTTGATTAATTCCAAGACCAAAGGACAAAGGAGATAATGTCCAACTGAGAGAGAAGCAAAGACTCTAATCTTGAGTCAAGGTTGACAAACCTGCTCTCGCAACTCATGATAAGGACAATGCAGAAAAATATGATAAGATAACAAGTCACTTGGACTAGCACAACAAAGTTAGATTTTGAAACAACAATGAGTCAGACTGTAGTAAAAGACAGGCTAGTGATGTTGATGAGAACGTAGATGTGTGTAAATTTGGACAGAACCTTCATAGTAGAATAGCAATTTGGACAACAAGTTGATAGATTTCCAGATTTCCTTAAAATGACTTCTAGTTCGCATAGGCAGAAACAAGTTGATTCGCTTGGCTGACACTGTGATGATACCTAAAGTGTTATCTGAGTCCAAGACCAAATAGACCAAGAGATAAACGTCTAACTGAGAAGGAGATAGCAAAAGACTCAAATCTTGAGTCAAGGTTAATGAACTCGCACTCACAACTTAGAACAAGGAGAGAGCGCAGACAAAGATGATAAGATAACAAAGGACTTGGTCAATTGGACAAGTGTAACAACATCAGATTTCAAGATAGCGATAGGTTGGACTAACAACAGACTGCAATTGCATGTGAACTAGCAGAAGCATTATGACAGTGCACATTTTAGAATAGACAAAATGTAGTAGGATAGACCGATGAAAGACCAAGTTTTGACAAGTTTTTGAAACAAATTTGACAAAGTTTCGACAGATCTTTGACAGAGTTTCGGTAGAGTTTCAGACAAGACAAGATAGGAAAATATCAAAAGTTTATAGTTGTCCACATCATTTGATTATTTGAATGATTCACCCATGCAAAACACATTAAGAAGAATGTTTGTAGTACCAGAACAGACACATCACAATCCTAGGATAGCCAGGGTAGTATCTGTTGAATCCCCACTTGAACCGAAGTTCAGCTACGGTTACTCTTAGCAGAAAAATTAGAAGCTTGGAAGCACGGGCTCCTCCTTACATATGCACTCACTTCTCAAGCATACCAAGCTTCGAACCCCAAAGGAATTGCTTCCCAAAGGGCTATTATCTCTACTAAAAGCCATAAAAATGTGG
>MU223332.1:965683-979778 GCA_018584345.1 Thuja plicata
AATTGAGAAATAAACCATAACATGTTCAACCAACATGAACCGTAACCTTCAACTAGAACACGTACTAGAAACCAACATAAACCCTAACATGTTAAACCAACACATGAACCCTAACATGAAAACAACAAGTGAAACTGTAACATGAGCCAACATAAATCTTAGAACACTAGAAACCAACATGAACGGGCTAACCACGAACAAATTAACCCTAAACATAATTGAGAAATAAATCAAGTTGATCCCTAAACATAAACATTCAACATTAATCTACATTCAACTAGACTAATAAATGAAGTTTTTCTCAAATATATGTATGTACATATGATTTTAAATAATTTTTTTCAAATGTATATGCATTCAAGTGTTTTCAAGTTTATTTTTTTGTAATGTACCTATTTCAAAATATATATTTATTTAAATTAGAATTTGACCATGTACATGTGTAGATATCTAGAGATATATTCTTCTTTATACTTTCGAGCATCTATATCTATTTTTTCTATCACACATGGAATCGGGTAGAGGGGCATCACCTGTAGATTCAGCAAATGCTAGTGTATAGGGAGGTGGTAGCGCCTGCTCTTCTCATAGATCTTTCAACTCTAGAGAGGACAAAGAGGAGTTATTCGCGAGTACTTTAGCTCATTTGAGATGAGATATTGAGGTTCTTGATGAGAGGATCCAGTCATCCACCCTCCCTAATAGGGACAAGGTGAAGATTATTAGAGAGGACCTTATTCATATGATTGACACATTTCAATCATACAACCCGTATGATAGTTTATTTATTGATACATTCTATGCTTCTCTCTCTCACAACGTTACTAGCAATGTGAAGTATAGACAGGTTGACTCGGAGGTCTCCACCGCTCAGGTGAAGACTATGTTTCCTTTTTTATTGAGACAAAGCCCAGGTCAGAGGTTAAGAACACTCGATGTCAGGATGACCTTTTTGCACCATTTATTTATCCTTAATGGTTGGCCTCTCATCATAGGTGGCCCTAGAAGGATGAGCTTTCATTATATTTCTACAAACAATTATTTGTAGAATTTCATTTGCATCATGAGGTTGATTACATAGATTTTCCCAGTCATGCTGGACAGGGGAAGGGGAGATTAATAGATAGATTCAGGGGGCTAATGCCTTAGTGCCCTCTAATAAGTGGGAAAAGGTGGGTCCAAACCCTTTGGTCATACCAAAATTTTTGGAAGGGACAGGTGCAGGATAGAGGGTACCTGATGACTGGATCAGGTCAGATGTATATTCTAGTATCGTGAGTATCGCGACACAGGTACATGAGATGTCATCTGATTGTGTAGACAGATACATGTTTCTCTCCCATTCTAGCATTCCTCCACCTACACAGGATGCATTTTCTACTGCTGATCCATACCAGATAGTAGATATACCATCTCCCTTAGAGGTTGCAACTATATCAAAGATGGACCGGTTGCGTACTATGGCTGCATTTTTATCCAGTGATTTAATTTGCGCATATCGGGCATTACAGATTATCGGCGGGGTTCCTCTCAGGGATGTCCCATCATTTTTCCCCACTATTCTTAGTAGATCTACTAGTGCATAGAGACAGGACGATATTCATGTACCACCTATAGCTCCTCAGCAGACTATATTTGATGAGTCTACACATGCCACTTCATCACGTCTAGTTTGTCAAATTTTAACCAGCTTGCTTACAGATGACTAGATTGATCCCTTGCAGGTGTCCTTACATGAGTAGGTGGATCCCGGTGATGTGTCCTTACATGATTCAGAGTTGAGCGATATTGGGAGAGCATTACACACTTCTATGGTATATATTTATTTAAATTATGATGTATTAACTTACATGTGTACATGTATAAATAATTTGAATTAAAGTTTTGATGTTAAAATATATGTATATACATGTTCTCCAGAGTATTCTGGGCAGTGTGGAGCGTGGATATGGAGATTTACAAACTCCTGACCATCCTATGCATCATGACAGACAGGTAAATTTATACGTTTTTCCAAACTTAATTTTTCTATGATCATAAGTATTTAGTTTATTATACATGTGTGTATGCATGACATGTAAATATATTTCTTTCATTGCACACAGAGATCAGGAGGAGGTGGACCTGGATCAGGTCACGGATCAGGATATGGTCCTAGTATATGAGCACATATATGCTATTTTATATATTTCATGTTTCACAGATATATTGTAGACATTTCATATGTACATGTTAGTTCAGACATATACATTTACATGTTATATGTTCGTACATGCTATTTCATATTTTAGACATTTCATAGATACATGTTATTTCAGACATATACATTTACATGTTATATGTTGGTACATGCTATTTCATATTTTAGACATTTCATAGATACATATTATTTTAGACATATACATTTACATGTTATATGTTGGTACATGCTATTTCATATTTTAGACATTTCATAGATACATGTTATTTCAGACATATATATTTACATGTTATATGTTGGTATGCTATTTCATATATACATGTTCATTTTAGTCATTGCATATTATATGTATGTGAATGAGTTATTTCATATTTTAGACAAATTACATATATACATGTTCATTTTAGTCATTGCATATTATATGTATGTGAATGAGTTATTTCATATTTTAGACAAATTACATATATACGTGTTCATTTTAGTCATTACATATTATATGTATGTGAATGAGTTAAGGGGATGTCATTTATTAGCTATATAATAAACTCATTGAATGTAATTAAAATACACCTAACTAATCTATTCAATTTGTCATGTAAGTAATTAAAAGTCATTTAAAAGGGGAAGTCTTAAGGGGATGTCTTAAGGGGAGGTATCAAAGAATACAAATCAAAACATAAATCTATAACAACATACATTATTTATCTATATAATAAATTCATTAAACAATTAAAATACACCTAACTAATCTATTAAAGGTATATATTAAAACCATATATCCAATATCCAATACATTAAGTAAGAGTTCAAACTATAGAGTTCAAATATGAAAGTACGATAGCTAGAAAAAGAATTTTATCCTAAAGCTCATGATGCATATAGTTTGGTTCCTCTCTATCTTTTATTATCTCCAAAAAAATTTCATGTTCTTCAATAGGCAACCTCCACTTCTGATTGCCACGTCCTCTTTTTCGCAATGTCTCAAATTACAACTTTGTTGCTATAACCAAGTGACTGTAATGTAGAACTTTTTTTCTAGACATATATTCAATAAATTGAACACCATTTGTGTCTATCTTTATTTGCTGATAATACGTTCCTTCAATCAAAACCGAACTAGTCGGATATGACTACCCATCACCATCTACAATTTCTTTTGGCAACTTGTATTTAGCTTTCGTGCATCTTAGTAGATAATAATCTACACTTTCTGCATTGTCAGGATCTGCAACCACAGCAAAAATATCACCTATACAAATCTAGATTAGATATTAAATTCAAATCAAAAGTACAATAAGCTAAATTTAAATAAAAGAACATGTACATGTGCATGAACCTGTAACAACTAAATCAGAAACATGCTCGTAATTAGTTGAATATATAGGATTGAACCACCTCACAATAGGTGTGGAATAATCCCATTATGAGGTGCATTTAACTTGTCAACCTAGGGATGTATACTTGAAATGGTCGGCATGATATGTGCACTAGGTTCCTTGAGGAGTCATTCTACTTATGCTGTAGGAAGGTAAAAATGCTTAAAAGAAACCTACACTAGTGCTGCAGGAAAATAATACATTTATCTCCTTACTAAAATGAATGCTAGAAATTGCAAACTCTACTTAAACCTATACTTTCAACCTAGAACATCCATTATAACTATTCTTGCAGATGTTGCAGGAATATTCACAAGGTACAATGCTGTATGAAGAAATTGTAACTTCTATCTGAAATACTGGAAATACTCAAAATGTTGGAAGGAAATATATTCTATTCTAACCTATTCCACCTCCCAAGTGGGCCCCCTTGGTTGTTTTCTACTAATCTATTAACACAGAACGTAAACCAAGAATTACTTCATTGTATTTCAAAAACTCATTACATAAAAACAATACATGAAACTTAAAATAGCTTGCTGTAAGATATAACAGTTTCTTCCAAAAAATTCTTTCTCTAACTTTCCTCTCTCTCCCTCTCTTCAAACTATCGGTCCAATCCCTATAAATAGAGGATCGAACACTTATTACAAAATAGAAAAGAAACTATCTTGCTGAAAACATGTCAGAGAAGAAGATGGAAATGCAACAGCCCGCGGTGTGGATAATAAAGCTTGGGCGACCAGTTCAACATAATAAAGTGCAGAGAGAATATAGAAACACTACATCCCCGTGTCCTAGAATAATGGTTCCTCCATTGTAGCAGTCGTGTTTCCTGGTTCTATGATGATCACTCTGCCGTAGCTGGTCCTCAATAGTCTTCCTTGAATGTTGTCGACCACTCTCCAGCCGCTTCCTCTCCTGTCAAGTTAGTTGTGATGCGGAAATATTCATGCAACAAGCTTAATCAAATTAAATCTAGATATTAGAACATATATTCTGATGGTTATATGAAATACTGCACTAAATGTATAATGTTAGCAAAATATGTCACAAATATCTACCCATGGTTTATTAGTTCTATCTAGACTTTATCGCAAGTTTTAACTGGCTAGGTTCACAAATGTTTTGTCAAAAACTAGAGCAAAGTATTTAAAATTATACAAAATAAAGGCAATAATTTGGCCTTATCATCTGCCCCTTGGTTAATCAAATGCTTGTCCTCAAGCATTGCATCTTCTGGCAATTGACCTAAAGTCACCAACATCAGTTCTTCCTCGCCTTTGGCTCTTGAAGGAGTAGTAGAATCCTCTTGTTCTTTCTCAAACTTCCCTTCTATGATCCTCCTGTAGCCTATCAAGCCTGGTAGTGTTGATGTCATAAAAGGGCCAAAGGAGCATGGGTGGCTGCATTGTGAGCGGACACCAGAGCTCCTGCTAGATTTTCCTACCTAGCTCCATGTATTTCGGTGCTTGATGTATGGCTGCTTCAAGGTTAATAGGGTTGTGTGGTTCTAACCTTTGTGAATGCCTCTGATAATATGCCCCATCTACTTCTGGCACCAGTTAAGGCTCTTTGGAAGACAAAATAAGACATGTTGTCATATTCTGCATACACATTTGTTCTAAGCTTGAAAATTTTATCTCTTATTTCCTTTTTATTATTCCCATATGTCAGTTTGAACCAATCCCTCAGGAATACTTTTGGTTGACTGCTTTATACTCTTAATGGTAGGGGTTCTGTTTTCTCAAGTTATCTATAATTCTCTAATTGTCTATCATAGTTAGCCTCGTTGTGCATCCAAGACATTAGGGCCCTTAGGTGTATATCCCCTATGTAAAGTAGGGGGTTCCAGTCAGTCTCTATAGGGATGATAAAATTATGTACATACAACTCACAGAGTAAGTTTTGTTGCCAAGATGGAAGGGTCTGGTATAAACCATAGAATTCCTGTGCTGATTTGAACTCTGCATTTACATCTTTGAGGGTCATCATCAATTGGATAGGAGGAATTATTCTTTTAGATAGGTGGTATAGACCCTAGGTGGCAATCTACAAGCAATTATCTGGTCAATTAGCTTAAGGGCATGTTCCGTTCTTTGTTTCTGTCTTGCCAACTAATCTTTTAATTCTGCAATTTCCTCTCCTTGTTTTGATATTACTTCTTGCAATCTCTTTTTCTCTTCTCCCCATAGAGTGGTTGTCAGCACATGCTTATTATATAACTAGAAGAGAAGTATTTGCAAAGTAATCTGACCACTATTTTCATCCTGGTTATTCTTCCTCCTTTGTTCCCTCCATAACTGCTCTAAGAAATTTATTAACCAAGTTTGCTTATAGGAAACTAGGGCATTTCTTGTGCAAGCTAGCTGGTGAGTTATAGGGGTTTCTTTTTCATGGGTTGGAACATCCTGATGACTAAATCCTGGGTAATTTTGACATACATTTGGCTCAACTTCACACTCCTCATCCAGATTTTGAGGAATGTCTGGAATCTCAGACTGGCTGGGAGAATCATCCGGAACAATATGAATAGGAGTTTCCCCTTCAAATTGTTTGGGGGAAGCAGACTGGCTTTCGGTGGGTACTTTAGGAATCTACCCTCTCATCTTAGAGCTCCTTCTTACAGGGATTTCTTCAACCTCTAGAGCCTTTTTCTTACTAACCCTTTTTGTTTTCTCTGCTGTAGGAGTAGTGGTTGTAGGAAATGACTTCATTTTCTTCCCTCTCGAGACTTGAGGGTTTCATGGCTCAGCTGTAGGAACCAAAGTTTCTCCCACTAACTTCCATTTTCCTTTTTTTTGGGTGGAAGTAGGTATATTGCTCATGTGAGTGGGTAAAGGCACATTTTCTTGTAAATTTTTAGTTTCTTCCCCTTGGGTACTTTGCTTAGCAACTGGGTCAGGGGGGACTGCATTATCTTAGCTAATTTTCACATTAGGGGCAATTTGAGGTTGCAGGGTTTTATGATGGACAAACTATGCCCATGCCATAGGGGAGACATCCCTAAGATATCTTTCTATGATTAATTTAATTAGGGCATGGTGAATAACAAAATTTTCATTTCCTTTCTGGATTTCTTCGGCACTAATGCACATCATATTAAACAAGAAATTGGGGGCATTCATTGGGATATTATATTGTACATAACTAAGCAACTTAAAATGATGTGCATGTAAATTAGAAAATCTTCCTTCATAGGTGAAATACTTGATAATGTGCATGGCCAACTCATGATATGGTGGAGGAATAGACATTCTTTTGCACCCATGTTTAGTGATTTCCAGTGGAGGGTCACCTGGTAGGGTAAACTGGGCCCTAGCTGACCTGGCATCATGTGCATTGGGGTAGTGTTACCCTGATGCTGGAAAACTAGTTACTTTCACTATTCGCTCCTCTATTGCAATGACTGTCAACCCCCATATCGTTTCTTGGCCTTCATCAAATGTGTTTGCAAATTTTGTTGTTGCTTCCTCATCAAACTCTGTCAATTTTAAGAAATATCCCAGCCATCCACAGACATTAAATCTTCTTACTGCCTCAACATCAGAGAGTAAAATACTATGAACCAATGGTTCATGCCGCTACAATTGGCCCCCCATTTGTGCTTATCAAATTCAACCTCTACTCTGTTCTCGACAATTACCTTCTTCTCTTTTAAATTTCAGACTACTTCTTGTAAAACCACAGACCCTTTTTCATATTCTTCTGGTATTCTTGGTATGAACAATAATAATATACTTTAACAGAATGAATCATAGATATTCATGCAAGTTATGTCATGGTTTTAATACTGGGTCACATCTAGTCTGACAATTAGGGGTTTATTTGGAATAAAGGTATGACACTTGACACTTGTGTGATGTGGCAGCTGGATTTTAATTAAGACAAGGCCAAAGTACAGATTTGATGATCTTAACAAGTAAATAGAAATGACATTTTAGGAATTGGCACACTTCCCTTCCCGCTATGAAATATTGACAAGTGTCCTCACTTGTTAGACTTGGTAGAAGGTACAAAACTAGATTAAGGAAGCAATGATACATTTATTGTAGTATTCGACATAACCAACAAAATATATGCACTAAAAATGGAAATAAATTTGAAAAGATCGTACCTGTTAATTGATCATCACATGTGCTAGGAAAGGTTGGTGAGAGTGGAATGACGGCATTAGTGGTCGGCATGTGTTAGCACATGATCTCTTTATTGAAAGCATAGAAAAATGATGACGTGGGAGGTGGGTGGATGGAAGATTTAAGGAATGAAATGGGTTGAAAAAGAAGAATGTAGAAAGTGAATGGAGAATTTGAACTTTATGTAAACATAAAGTTTTTATTATGGTCATGCTTTGATGGAATTCTTATTGAAGAGCTACTGGAAGGAGGTTGGCACCCTCTGCTGCAGGAAGTGTTACCTGTTGATCCTTTAAAAATGGCTGGTTGAATTGTTACAGGAAGCCTTCTTTCATCTGTGGCTGGTGATACAACTTTAGCCTATGTCCATTGACTAATAGCTTGAAGTTTACAGGGTCAATTGTGGTCAAATAGACTACTCCATTTATAAATACATGGCTTATTTCATATGAACCCAGCCATCGTGTCTGCAGCTTGCCTAGTATCTCTTGAAATCTGGAATCATATAACAATGCCCAATCTCCAACTTGGAACTGCTTACTCTTAATATGGGAGTCATGCCACTGTTTGCTTTGCTTTTGGACAATTTTTGTGCGATGCAGGGTAGACTTGCACATTTCATCCAAAGAATTGAGATGCAGCAAGTGCTCTCTCTGTGCTGCAGGAAGATCAATATTTAACTCCAGCGTTGTTCTTAATGTCTTATGTTCAAATTCAATCATTAGCATTGCTGCTTTACCATATAAAAGTTTGAACGGAGTGAACCCTGTGGTGGTCTTCCATGTTGTTCTATACACCTAGATGGCTTCTGATAGTTTTCTGCTCCAATCTCGGTGATGCAAATGAACTATCTTTGTTAAGATTTCTTCTATTTCTCGATTTGTAACTTCTGCTTGTCCATTGGTTTGAGGGTGATAGGGGCTTGACTTCCGATGTCTGATATCATATTCCTTCATGAAATCTTTTATCATATTGGAATTGAATTGAGTACCTTGATCAGTAACAAGTTCTCTTGGCATGCCATATCTAGTAAAAATTTCTTCATACAGAAATTCAGCAACTTTATGATCTCTGGCATGCTTCATTACTCTTCCTTCAACCCATTTGGTAAGGTAATCTGTGCACACTATAATGTATGACTTCCCATTGGATGGAGGGTCTATTGGACCAATAAAGTCCATACCCCATTTATCAAATGGTTTTACCACCACCTGTGGGTTTAAGGGAATTTCATCTGATCTTGTTGGTCAGCCCATTCTTTGACATTTGTCACACTTCCTTGTATAACTAGTTGCATCTTTGTGAAGTGTAGACCAGTAGTATCCAATTGTTAAAATCTTCAGTGTTGTTCTTTTGGCTGCAAAGTGTCCTCCACATGGTTCATTATGGCATGCATGTAGAATGTCATATGTCTCATCTTCTCTCACACATCTCCTCATGACTTGGTCAGGTCCAGTGTAAAATAATGTGCTATCAATCAAAGAGAAATGGAAGCTTTTCTCTACAAGCAGCTTCTTATCCTTATAAGAGAAATGTGTGGACATTTTGTTAGTTTCTAGGTAATTAGCTATATCAGCATACCATGGATTTTGGACAGCAATATGAAATAAATGTTCATCTGGAAATGCATCATCTATCAAAGTAGTATCTTCTTCAGCGTGATAAATTTTGGATAGATTATCAGCTACCACATTTTCTTTCCCTGGCTTGTCAATGATTGTTGTATCAAATTCCTATAAAAGAAGAAGCCATCTTCCTAACCTGCCTATGATGACAGGTTTGTTCATGAGATACTTAATTGCTGCATGGTAAGTATGAACAAAGATAGGATAACCAGTTACATAATGGCAGAATTTGTTCATAGCATAAACTACTACTAGAAATTCTTTATCAGTCACTGTATAGTTTAACTTTGGTCCATGTACACTCTTACTGATATAATAGATTGCATTTTCAAGGTTTTTAGACTTTTGTCCTAAGATAGCACCTACAGCATAGTCTAAAGCATCTATATGTATGTGAAATGGTAAAGTCCAGTCAGGACCCCTAAGTACAGGTGCAGTCGTCAAAAGTGACTTGAGCTGTAGGAAGGATTCATCACATTCTTTTGTCCAAGCAAATTCAGCTTCTTTGGTAAGTAAGTTGTACAGAGGACTAGCTATTTGACTAAAGTTCTAGATAAACCTCCTATAATAGCCAGCGTGACCTAGGAAAGATCTGACATATTTTTTCTTAGTAGGAATAGGGAGTGTGAGAATTACCTCTATCTTCATAGGTTCTACCTGGATTCCTACTTCGGAGATAAAATATCCCAACACCACTCCTTCCTGCATCATCAGAAAGCACTTTTCACTTTTGAGAGACAGGTTATGTTCCTCACATCTGATTAGTACTTTCTCCAAGTTCTTTAGAGCTTCCTCAAATGTGACACCGAATATAGTGAATTCGTCCATGTAGATTTCCATGAAATCATGTGATATATTAGCAAAGATGCTGATCACAACTCTCTAAAAGGTAGTAGGTGCATTGCATAATCCAAATGGTAATACTCAATAGGAATATGTGCCCCAAGGGCATGTGAACATGGTCTTTTCCTTATCTTTCAGGCAATGCTTATCTGATTGTAACCACTGTATCCATCTAGGAAGGAAAAGTATTTCTTTCCAGCCAAATTCTCCAAGACATAGTCAATAAAAGGTAAAGGAAAGTGGTCCTTCTTTGTGGCATTATTTTATTCCCTGTAATCCACACATATCCACCACTTACCTCCTTTCTTAGGTACAATGACCAATGGTGATACCCACTTGCTATCAGAGATTGATAGATGAATCCAGCATCCAACAACTTCTACAACTCAGTTTTAACTATTTCTCTCAGTGCAAGATTTATTCTCCTCAGTGGTTGACAAAGTGGCTAGCTTCCATCACTGATGTAGATTCTGTGGGTGCAGAGTTTAGGGTTTAGTCCCTCCATATCCCCATAATTCCATGCAAAGGCTTTTTCATGTTGACTAAGGAGCTTCATTAACAATTCCAACTATGATTGGGACAACTTGTTGTTTACATGGAGGTTACAACCAATGGAAATTTCCACTGTTGTTGTGAGTTCTACCATTGATACTTCAGGCACTGGACTTGTAGCTATTTCATTTGGCAATAATTGATCAATTATTTCAGGGGTTGCTGGAAACATACAGTCCTCATAGGTACATAGTTGTAAAATAGAACTTCCTAAAACATCTTTAACCACAATACATTCATTAGTAAGAATGCTCTGTATCACATCATCTTCCTCTTGTATCTTTAGAAAAGATTGCCTATACAACATCATGAGCTGGGCTACTGAATTCAACTCTTCCTCCTCATCCCCTAAGTCTGGCCAAATAGGTTCTCCCAAGTCTGGATGGGGTTGGGCAGGAGGATATAGGGCTAGCTTCCTTATGGCTTGACCATTTTAAATTGTCATACTACCTGATCTGCAATTAATTTTGGCATCAGTGGTGGCTAACCAGGGTCTTCCCAAGATTATAGGATAGCCAACAAAGTTTACTTTAGGTGATAGGATAAGAAAATTAGCAGGATATTCCCATAAATCTAAGGTAACTATCACATCTTCTATGAGACCCTCTGGAGTAACAGTTGAACTATCAGCAAGTTATAACACTATGGCTGTTGTTCTTAAGTCTTCTATGCTTAGCCTATGCATTGTATCTTTAGTCATCACATTTATTACTGCTCCTAAATCAATTAAAGCATTTTTCACAGTCTGTCCATTTATTATCAGGTCAACTACTGGGCTGCAAGGATCTAAATACTTTGGTATTACCACCTTTCCTAACATGATATCTGCTAATTGCCCTATAACATGTACTATTTGAGGGTCTTTCTTCTTCCATCTTGGCTTCTTAAGGCATGCTTACTTAATAGCCTTTCCATAAAGAGGTATATCTTTGATAGCTTGGAACAGAGGGATTTGAATGTTCATATTTTTCAACTGCTCAATAATATCAAATGTTTCTTCCTCTTGGGGTATAGGTTCTTCTTGGTTTAGCCTATGTGGAAAGGGTGGATTTATTGAAGTGTGGACAGTAGTTCTGCTGGGTATATTAGTCGGCTAGCTGGTATTTGGCAGTGTGGCTTCTAGAAGTAGTGTTGCAGGAGTGTATGCAACTTCTGTGATAATAGGATATTTAGGTGTAGGCAGGGTGGTACCGGACCTCAAATGGATATTAGTTATTTCTAATGAATAAGTAGGGCAGTGCTGAGTGTTAGTAGTGTATGTTTGTTGTTGCTGCTGTTTGTTGTTTGGATTTGGCTGTGGTTGAGCAGACAATTGGGTTGGCTTTGGATTAGCATTAGTTTTTGCAGGAGGTGACATTATTTCAGGTGGTTGCACTGGAGGTGGTAATTGTGGGCAGCTAGAATTTTGGTTAGGCCACTATGGAGGCCCCCTCCATTGGTTAGTTTGCTGCCAATTTCCTTGCAGTGGTTGCCATTGATTATGCTGATTAGGCCACTGGTTATTTTGTGGGTTTTTCCATTGGTTATTTTGTTGATTTAGCCACTGATTATTTTACAGGTTTTTCCATTGGTTATTTTGTTGGTTAGGCCATTGGTTATTCTGCTGGTTTGGCCATTGATTATTTTGCTGGTTAGGCCATTGGTTATTCTATTGGTTTGGCCACTGAGGTTGAGAGTACTGAGAAGTGTTCTGATAATTTTTGTTTTTCCACTGATTATTGTTAGAATTTGAAAATTGTAGAGGATCTTGTGGCATACCTTGTCATGAAGGCCATGGTCGATGTTGAGGAGCGAAGAACACTTGATTATTGTCTCCTTCTATCTTCATGTAGTCAGTTGGCAAATGTTGATTTTCCAGGTTTGCTACCATCTTACATCCGCAGTCTTTCTTTTGTTTGCGGCAGTGTGGACAGTACTTAGCCAGTTGTGATTTAGCTTTTGCATGCTTCTTCTTGGCAGTCATTATTTCAATATGTGTAGCTACATCATTTATAATATCTTTCTTGAAATCCATGAGCAAATTAGATATCTCCAGCTTTGAAATGCCTAAACCAATCCCTTTTATGATTGTGGGCCAGTATCCTCTTCCTTTCCTCACAGTTGACCATGAGTAGTTGAGATAGATTTTCTTGAGGTCATCCCAAGAGGATTGGGATATGTCTCCACCAACCATCAAGTCTAATGCTTCTAGACAGTTGTCATTTACCCCTCGCAAGAAGACTAGTTTCTGTGAATCCTCTGCCAGTACATGCTAGGGATTCTTCTGCATTGTGTACAAAAAATGTGAAACATAGTCCTCTAATGTTTCATCCTCCTTTTGAGACATCCTAAAGATATCATCTCCTTTTGGGTCATTTCCTTTGCAATAATATTTATATTTCTGCAGAAACAACATCTACATCTCATCCTAGGTACCTGCTGCATTGGCTCCTAAGCCCATGAACCATCGTAAGGTTGACTCTTTCAGTGTTGCAAGAAACAACTTGAGCTTGTGGGCATCGGTATTA
This sequence comes from Thuja plicata, assembly GCA_018584345.1. Taxonomy (NCBI): domain Eukaryota; kingdom Viridiplantae; phylum Streptophyta; class Pinopsida; order Cupressales; family Cupressaceae; genus Thuja; species Thuja plicata. The sequence goes on from MU223332.1 coordinate 978,923, forward strand.
TAGTCGAAGCTTCAATAAAGTATGTCAAACTCAAACAAGAAAGTGTCAGGATCCTCCGTTATAAGACCATAAAACTTTGGAAGAGTAGCTGTGGGTATATTTTTTAGATTAGCATTATTTATAAGGCTTGGGAGAGGAAATGGGAAAGTAGGTTGTGCCATCACTGGAGGTATTTGATTATGGGGTTGCTGCTGGAAAGGAGTATTAGCTATAGGATTGTTAATAATAGGTGGATTTGGGCCGAAATTATCTAGAAAGCTGGCCAAGATTTCTGCAAAAGGTCGGAAGCCGCTTATATCAAGTGGTTCTACTATGGAGGAAGATGCTGCAGGAAAGTCAGGACTTGCGTCTTCAAAGGGTAACTCAAATTCTTCAACTTCCTCATTCAAATTAGCAAACTCTACTAGGAGAAATCTTCCATATTCATCTCATCTCCTTTCTCTTCGATGCATGCAAATGAATTCTTCATTCTTGTGAAGCAATTTTTAGGGATACAAATCTAAAAACTAACTAGGAATGGAAAAATGACTCAAAAATGTTCCTAGCTTGACACCATCCCCGGAAGCGGTGCCAAAAATGAACTGCCTCACAATAGGTGTGTAATAATCCCATTATGAGGTGCATTTAACTTGTCAACCCAGGGACGTATACTTGAAATGGTCAGCACGATATGTGCACTAGGTTCCTTAAGGAGTCATTTTGCTTATGTTGCAGGAAGGTAAAAATGCATAAAAGAAACCTACACTAGTGCTGCAGGAAAATAATACATTTATCTCCTTACTAAAATGAATGCTAGAAATTGCAAACTCTACTTAAACCTATACTTTCAACCTAGAACATCCATTATAACTATTCT
>MU223332.1:987423-1027588 GCA_018584345.1 Thuja plicata
TGGTTATATGAAATACTGCACTATATGTATAATATTAGCAAAATATGTCACAAATATCTACCCATGGTTTATCAGTTCTATCTGGACTTTATCACAAGTTTTAACTGGCTAGGTTCACAAATGTTTTTTCAAAAACTAGAACAAAGTATTTAAAATTATACAAAATAAAGGCAATAATTTGGCCTTATCAAGGATCATGAATGTTTATGTCAATGTCATCATCTTCATAAGGAGGCATTCTGATTAACTCCTTCATATCCCATCATGAAACATATCCATTTGAAATATTCTCACATTGACTCATTGGATTGTCCTCAATGCAATCAACACAAAAACATGATTTTTCTCTTACTTGAATCAATAAAGGCTTGTGTTGTTTGGTACTCATCAATTGATGTAAACTTCTAATACCAACAATCCTTTGACAATTGTAAGGATTAGATCTGTCTATATCTATTACAAATATGAAATGAAAGTTGCACATTTTTAGATCAACAATTATGATAACATAGATGAACACGAAATTAAATTTAAATTTAAATTTTTCCTACAAAATATAAATTACCTTTCACTTCCCAAAAATAGCATTTGTTGTATTTGGTGTCCCGAGTAGCAAAATGATTTTGACACCATTCAATAATTTTCTTTGAATTCTCTATCATGTTACCTGTAAATTTTGAACTATCAGTTTAAAGAAAATGGATCTAAGTTTAAATTATACTATTTGATTTATATGTAGATATATATTTATCTACTGTTCATGCAATTTGTACCTGCAAGTTCATGTTGGCAAAGTGCACGCTTCACACATGCTCCTGCTCCATCGTGTTCTCATTTTCCATGTCCACTTTCAAAGAAGTTCCATAGAAAATTAACATTGTGTCTAGCATGTTGCATAGCTAGCCAATTAAAGGCTTTTATAGATTTAAACTGTCCTGCAAGATTAAGTTTTATGGAAAATAGTTCAATCACATAACAATTTAGTGTAAGTAATCAATGAGAATGAAAATGAATTGAAGTTCATAAACTTACCTGCACAACCATCAAACCAAATCCAGTGTTGTGAAGCTTTTATCCTGCGATTCACAATATCTTCAAAATACATTGCAAAATAATGAGCCACATATCTCCTATCATGAACTTTATCATCGCTGATATAGAAATGAACCTCATTGATGATAATGCATTCATTTGGATTGGTACTTTATACCTCATCCAAATCAAATTGTGCATGTCTATAGGTCACATGGATAAATATTGCAACTTGATCAGAATGATAATATTGACTTTGGAGCTCTTTTTGAGGAGAGAATGTATAGTTCTCCAAAAAATCTACAACTGAAAGAATACAACCAGGTGGAAAACAATTGTTGGAATCATGAAACTATTTAGCTTTCCATCGTGCACCATGACAATGCTGGATATGTGGATAAATTATAGTACAAAACTTGGTCATAAATTCAAGGTAGGGAAATTCACTCTCCTTCAATACAATTTTTTTGGATTCATCTCCTGTCTTAGTTTGGTATGTCTCATATTCAAATTTCTTCCACAAAACTGGCATTGCAACATTAATATTCTCAATGTACAATGGAAATTTATGTAAAACTCCACAATCACTGCTGCACTCTTTATACATTGTACTTTGAAGTCATCTGAATCTTCTGATTTCTCACATAAAATAGACTTCACAAATTGTGTTGTACTTCCAGGGATGACCATATCTGAATTAAGTACTACCATAACCGTTTTATAGGATTGCAAATATAGATGAAACTCAACATGATTTTGGCAACAATAAGTTTCACGTACCTTATTTATGTGTACAAAGCAAGGGCGCAATCTCTCAAACATTCTTTGAGATATTTTCACATCTGAAAATTCTTGCTTGAATGATTCAAACAATTCACTTTGTGTTGTATCTATAAAATGTTTTGGGTGTCTAGTTTTCATACCCATCTCTTCATATTTCATCTATATAGTATCCCTTCTATTAGAAGAAACATGAGAGTGCGTGGTCCAATATTTAATGACCTATCTTTTTACATCTTTAGAAATCTTATCTTTTCGAGGAAGTCTACAAATATTAACCCAATTCTTTGAACGGTTTTTCTAGATACATTCAGTAAATCAAAAATTACATGTACTTGTTTTCTCTATGTCAACCTCCTACTAGATAAAGTAGTCATCAATGCTCTATGTACAACACTTAAATCAGCTCCTTGACTTGAGTTGTTAATGTCATTCAATGCATCTTGCAAATTTTCAACTATTGTTCGATTTACATTGTCTCTTGAGTTTTTCTTGTTATCAACACCTAACAACTCCAAAATAGGAATCATTTCTTTTTTCCTGAATAACCTGACAAATAATTGTGTTTTTCCATTCAGACTTTTATTTTGAAAATATTCATCCCAAATCTTTTTGCATTGTTTTTTATTGTGCTTTCAGGTACCAATTCGTCAGATGAAAATTGACTGAAAAATAATTCCTCATTCATCTCCATCAAATTGCCCATATCAAAAGGTATATTTCCACCAATTTGTTCCTCTACTTGAATTACATCTTCTTGAACTTCAACAAGTTCATCTAGATTACGTTTTGTATAACCTTTCATTTTTTCATCCCTTTTTCGATCAAATTTTTTTAATCTGTTTATTTTATTCCCCATTGCAGAAATTGTTCAAATTGAGAGCTTCGATTCACCTGCATACATAAAACCATATACTCTTGAAAAAAAAAAAAAAAATGATATTGATACTTGTTCATAATTTAATATTAAACAATGCTTTAATAAAAAAATAAAAAAATAAAAATTGTTAAATATACAAACCTCCTTGATAATTTTAATTTGTAGTTTTCCTTTAATGCCAAAAAATACGCCCTTAAAACTATTCAAAAATGATTTTCTTCAAAAAAAGCTTATTTTAATTCGCAATTTACAAAATTATGTATTTTTTTTTAAAACACTTTTAAATATGAAATTGAAGGGTCATGGTCATCCACACGACGATGTTTTGTTAGCCTTAGAGGGGTTACACTTTGGTATTTCAATAAGTTCATCCAATGTGACTTCCATCTTATTTTTCTTTGATTTCTTCTTCTTCTTTTGTGAATCACTAGAATGTAAAACCATTGCCAATTTCCTAGCTTTCTCTATTGTGCTTGATGAAGTGACCTATTATGATTCTTTTTGTTGCTTGGTGTCGGTTTCAGCTTGTCAAGTGTTTGTAGACATCTCCAAATTCACATTAACATTGTCAGTAGCACGCTTGTCAGTTTCCTTAGGAGTACCATCTTTAGGTTTGTCTCCTTCATTGGTGTCCTTAGCTTCATCAGTCTTTAATTCTGCATTCTTGTCTTGTGCATATGCATCCTTTTCTTTATCTCCTCTAGTAACCTTATCAGTGTCGGTTACATCTTGAGTACCTCTGATGTCTTTCTAACCATTGGTATTGTCTTTTTTTGCTTCTTCCCCTGCATCCTTGGGACTATCCTTCTCAGGTGACTTGCTCGATTCTTGTAGGATATTGATAGCTTGTATTAATATTGGCATGTTTCCTAGAATATTCACTTGTGTAGTATCAACATTTGTGTCCTTCTCATCAGTTTTGTCCTTTGCAATAGTGACATCTTCATCTTTATTCACTTTCTCTACTGGGTTGTTGGTAATGTCAATGATATTAGTATCCAAAATGTTGTCATTTGTGATATCAATCCATGATTCATCTCCAACATTTGTAGTCTTATTTCCAATTGTATCATCTTCTTCTTTGTCTAACTCAAATGATGTGTTATCTTGAGTTGCCCTATCAACATCTTATTGTTGAAGGTCTTTGTGGGGGCTTTCCTCCTCAGTAGGTCTGTTCATAATCTTACACCATTTCTTATGGTTGTCCTGCTCAATCTCTATAAGTTTTCCTTCAATAAATTTGTATGCTGTCAGCTTCGGTGAGAACTCATTTTTGTATTTCTCTATCATTTCATCTATTTCTACCTTCTTTGATTCAGGTGGCATTAGAGAAACAAGTACTCTTTCTCTTATTTCTTTCTCATTTTTTCAAAGCAAATGTCCAATGGGAGTATAGTCTATCCAAGAGTTCCCTTAGTACATGACTGCCTTCAAACTTGTACATTTTTTCTATGATGGCATCCTCTACTTTATTCTGATCTTCTGGGTCTAACTTCAACCATCTTCTAATCTTTGTATATGATATAGAACTAGAGTTTGCAATAGATTTGCATATGTCATCAATAGATTCAAGAGTTGTTACCTTGACACTTTCTATTTCTACATCTTCATCCTACTCAATGTCTTCAATATCCCCTCGGGTTCTTATGAATTTCCTTCCTCTTTAGTTTGGCCCTATCTTCAATGTGGCATCTTTCCTTTTGTATGTCCTGACCTTTCCTTTCTTTAACGGTGAAGGAGTAGAATCCTTTGATGTTTGGCTTCTTGTCCTAGAAGCAGCTATTGTCCTTGGCTTTTTAGTTGGTGGAGGAGCTGGTGAATCTGACTCTATTTCCTTGAATTCATCCTTTCTTTCATCTTTACCGACAGATAATTGTTCTTTGATTTCTTTCTCCTGTTCAACTTCTTCATCCTATTCAGCTTCTTCCTCGATTGCTAACAATATCTTCTTGAGATTCTTCACCATCTTTTCTTTCTTTCTGACATTTTTCTTAACAACTAGGCCATATTTTATTCTTGTCTTGGCCTCTTCATATGTTCTAAATTTTGGTTGTTTCTTATCCAATGGTTCATTGATCAAGGCATCAATTTCCTTATTTGCCAGATCAATGTTGATCTCATACTCTAATAGTTGTAACCATGTTGTCCTTGGTATAGCAGGTTTGATGTATGTATTGTCTGTATCAACCATGAAGCATATCTCATCCTTATACTTTTCAATGAGTTTCTCTGGGATTCTTACCCTCTTTTACATTCAGTCTTTGAACACATTGAAGTATCCATCCATGACTATCTCAAAGTTATCTCCCAGTGTGGCTATGTGCTCACTCATTTTTATGGTGACTAGTTTGGTGTTGTCTCATTTCACATATCCTACCAATGGGAATGTTTCTTGAAAATAAAAGAAGATACACATTATGAGTGAGCCAAACTTACAAGTGTTTGACTTTGCATTCCTAGTAATCTTTAAATTGTCTTTCAATTGATTCAGGAGTAGTTCAGATAAGGCTAATTGTGTTCCTTTCTTCACAATTTTTTAGGCTATATCTACTGCACCTGATGCTATGTTGTTCAATCTATTTTCTTGGAAGAATTTGTATCCTAGAATGCATGCACCGAACTTGATGTCATCATCGGTTATGGTAGTAACTTTTAGTCCTCTACCATCCCATTTAGCTCTTGTCATTTTCTCAGTCTCAGCATTTGGTGGATGCTTTAGTGCCTTAACTTTCTCAGTTATGGGGTAACCAGTGACCACATGGATGACATCTTGGGTTATCACCTTTGGTTCATCAAGCCATAACTTTTTTCTATGCATTCATCTTAGCACTAACCGAATCCATTCGCTTTTGAAAACCTTCAGGAACATTAGGGTATTGGTGAGCCCTTTTACTTCAATATGCTTGTGTTAATCTTTTAGCGTTCCATCTTTTTTGTATAGCTTCTTATAATCTTCTTCAACCTCTGAAGTTCCTAGCTCTGCAATCTTGCAGTGTATGAAAGATCAAACGTCTTCCACGAGTAAAACCCTAGCTGGTATGGGTGAAAATGCTCCAGCAACATCGTGTTGTGAGGCAACCTTAGGATGGATCTTGTATTTAGGTTCCTCACATGCTGAATTCTTGATGAGCTTGAACTCATCCTTCTTTGTGTACTTGGATTTCACAGTTCTTGATGCCGAGATCATTTTCAAATTTAGGGCTTCCTGTGAAATGTGTGAAAATAGAGTTGTTGGTCTATTGAACTTACTGTTTACTCATAGAGTTTTCTGTCTATTGAAAATAGAGTTGTTGGCCTATTGAAAATAGAGTCGTCGGTCTGTTGAACTTACTATGTGTCGAGTCGTGGTAGCTTTGTGGCTTAGTTTCTCTTTGCTCAAAAATTGCCTTGGTTTCTCTGCTTTGGTTGTCATGACAAATGAGTTTTTTGTTGCCCTATTTATAGCTTTTTCCCTGAAACACGTGCCATAAATGCTTACCAACTCCTCAATGTATGAATACTGAGTTTATTAGTGAAGACTTCACTTTCCTTCGGTGACAACATAACGTTTTAGAGAAGTCATTAATTCACTTGCTTTTATCAACAAGTTTTGGTGTTGCAAACAACTTGTTCACTTTGCTTGTTTACGACAAGGCTCGATTTATACTTAGCAACTTTTCTTTTCACTGATGCTTCTCGGTAAGTGTAGGCAATCTCAGTTTTGAGTATATACCGATGGTTTTCAATATATATGCTTGAAAGAATAGTTATCACATATTTTAACAAGTAATACCATGATGCATCTTTCTTATGCTAATTTGGCTTTTATATCAACATATATATTATGGAACTGATGTAAAATAATAACTTGGGGTAATGTAGTTACATACTTACTTGTTCTTGTTAGGTGGGGGTGGTGATGTCACCGAATCCATTGGATTGGGTGTCACCATTTGCATTGCTTGATCTAGCTTCATCATTGTTTGAATATTTTCTCCACATTTTGTCTCTTTCCCTCTAGATGTCTTCAATGGTGTTTCCATTGGGATATGTGCTTGTCTCTATCATTCGGTCTTTGCAGTCTTTCTTGAGATGACCAAATTTATGATAGTGTAAGCATGCCATTTTGGGGTTACTCCAACCTCTAGATTTTCTAGTCAGTTTGCAGCAATGTGACCATATCTTCCACATGATGTAAAATTTGTCCAAGTATTGTAATCCCATACATATTGATTACTGACTCTCTTCGGTTGATAGGGAGTTTCTTGACCTTTAGGCTTCCATGCTTGCCCTTTCTTTTTCTAGCATTCAAGAGTTGTGTGCCTATTCATTTTTCATGTAGGATAGTACTTGTCCATGTAGGTTTCCTTCTTTGGTTGTTTCATCTCATACTTACATTCATATGCTTTATGTCCTTAATTTCTTGTTACATTTATAACAGAATCCTATGAATGAAGATGTAGATTTAGGAATACCTTTCATTTTGCCTCTGCATACATTTGATGTATGACCTTGCTTTCCACAATGATTTCATGTAAGATTTCTTGGTCTTGAATTTGTTTAGACATTCTTTGGATCAATTTGATTTGATGATTCTCCATTTTCAGTATAACCTAGACCGGTATTGTTGTTGACTCTTCGTTGTCCTTCAAGAAAATCATGTATTCTTTTATTTCTTTATTCAGATTTCTTGATAATTTCATTATGTTATTGCTGAATTCTTATTTCATGTTTCAAATTTTCATTCTCATCCCTTAGTTCACTGATAGCTTCTATTATTTCAATGAGTTCAACATTTAATCTGTTTGCCTCTTAACTCATAAGAATAATCTGGTTTGTAATCTCATGGTGATTCTCTATAAGTCTTTATCTTTCAGACTCTTTTTCTTGTAGCTTTTCAGTGATCTTTCTTCTATCATCAATAGCTAGTGTTCTTTCTTGTTCAGCTTGTCTAGCATTGTTCATGGCATCAATCATCCTTATCATATGTTTCTCTTGACCAATTTGCAGAGACTTAACTTGTCACACCAGATATAGATTGATTTCAGTTAGGTTTGTGATGCTTTCTTCGGATGTATCTGATGCTTTACTTGTAGTTGATCCTGAAGACTCAAAGAAATATGGTATCTCTTCCTTATGATAATCTGTCTCATTATAGCGAGATGCTATATTCTTTCTTTCATCTAGCATTTATCTCATACTGATTCTAACTTCTTTATACTATTCATAGAACATATGAATTTCAAGCTTTTTATTCTCAATATTTTTATCAAGTATGTACTTCTCCATTCTATGATCTTTGAACTCTTAAGCCTTTAAGTTTTTCAAGAAGAGACTTAGCTCTAATACTAATTTTTGGGATTAATGGGAAGTATGTACTGAGAGGGGAGGGGTGAATTAGTACCTCTAAAACTTTTGTATCCTTTTATCAATTAACCTTTGTAATCAATTATATATCCATTCAATCTGATCTATACTATCTTGATGTGAGTTATATCAATTCATAACATTTTAACATACATGTGAAAATTCATAGAAACATTTATAAAATTAATTTGACACATAACACAAGATATGATATCGCAGAAAACTCGTGTGAGAAAGTAAAAACTGTGGTGGTGATGGCACCCACAAAATCTTCACTATCAGCAGATTGGAAGGGGCCGGTTAAGGCTTACAATTTTGATCACTTCTGATGATCTACCATGTTAAGAGTATCAGTGGAGACCTGTTAAAGTATACTTTATTATGAGCTTTAGCAACACTATTGAGTGTGTGCTCGGTTAAGAGATTTGTTGTTGCATTGTTAAATCCACCTTCCTTGAAAGGATTTTTACACTTTTCTCCACTTGTTAGAATAATAGAAAATTATAAATTGACCTGGTAAATGCAATCTCCTATTGCTGATACAGATCCAATTTAGTTTAGATGAAAAATATTATCACCTAATTGTGATTGAATAATAACTTTGATTATCGGTATGCTTTGTTCTTGGTTCTGATAACTAAATTCACCTTTTGTTGTTCTTGTTCTTTAAACTCACAATCTGATCCATAAATGTACTTGTTGGCTTCATTCATATTCTCCTCTCTATTCACATTCTTAATAATTAATAATTTCATCATCTATTTATAGATGAATTGACATCATCAAGTTTCGATAAAAACAATGTTAACTCTAAGATCAGGTTTACAACTTATACCTAGATCTCCTAGTCTATGTGTTTTAAATCAGTTAGACTGATTAAACCACTTGCATTCATGTATCTTGTCCCTAAAGAAATAAATTCAAAGAAAATAAATATCCTATAAATAGAATACACTTTCTTTATCTCACATGGAAGTCAGATCCACTTTTTGCGAGCTGTAACTGACTTTCGGTTCTGTCTGTCGGTCATGCTTGAGTGTCCTTTGGTTTTGTTCTGTCAAGTTCACTTTAACTATCTTTTCGGTCTGCACTGTATCTTGCATGTCGAGTTCCTCTTTATATTTTTTTCATTGCATTTTGGGTTTACATACTAAGTTATGTCATCGGTTTTCTTTACACATAGTCATCTTCGGTGATCTCTTAATATCTAATCATCAGTTTTCTGTATCTTGTCTTTCAGTGTATACTTACCGAAAGTGTTGTTTGCATACTAATGGAAAATTAATATCATCAATTGGTTTCCAGGATAATTTTGTGAGATCTTTTGTTCTCTTGTAATTATAAAATATATCCTCTCTTTTGTAGAAAACTTACATTGAAAAACTCTTCACATGTTAACTAGTATGGTGAGGTTTTGATCATTCTGATGCTTTGAGTGAAGGTAACAAAACTGCCCATTTGTTTTCAATGTTCTCAGAGCTACTAACATGGATGTCAAAGGAGAAAATAGGAAGCTGGAATTTGTGTGTTCTGAAAAGGATAAGGTTTCAAAGAGAAAGATTAAAAGAACAGCTGCATCAGATGGCAATGATGATGAATTGGAACAATTTTTATCTTTTTTGGATAGGATTCAGGAAACAAAGAAAATGTTTGATCAAAAGTGCATGGATGACTACTGTACAAAGGACATATGCAGGGAAGAGCATTGTTACAAGAATATAGCTCCATGGAAGACATCGTTCTAGTGGAAATATTTTTGTAAAGGTGGTATAAATAATGGGTGCCTTGGAGAAAAGGATTTGGTTTCTCATACAAGTAATAAAAGAGAGAGATCAGTTGAAATTTAGATCAGGCAAGGTATTGGATCTGGTGATCATGTTAGGGTTTGGTCTTCTCATGAATATGCAGTTATTGATCTGAATGTAGAGGCTACTCTGTAAAAGAAAGATCTGGTAATGTTGTTGTCATTTCATTGAGATTAAGAAAATAAATAGTGTCGATATAAACATGGATAGAAATCCTTTTCCTTATAAAGAAGTGTCATCAATTAGATTGCGCAGTTAGGAGTTGTATTCAATTACACTTATTTTTATCTTTGTAAATGATAGCAATATCACAATTTGTAAATGATGTTAACGGTTATATGTTCTTATAAATATCATCAATTAGATATCAACGTTAGGATTTATATTTAGTTACACTTCCTTTTATCTTTGTAAATCATGTTATCTCTTCTTATAATTTTGGAAGTTATCATTTTATGACCACCCTTTTCTCTTCAACAATCATTTCATTTCTTGGGTGTTAAGATGATATTTTGAGTTTGATTATTTCGCTAAAATTTTTATAATCTTGTAAGCTTTTACAAGGACATATAGTGTCTATGGGATCCGAGTTCACATAGTTCTGATCTTTGTTTTTCAGGTTGATTCATTCAGTTCTCATTGCAATTATTTCTTTTGGGTTCCAACGTTCCAAGTTTCCAATGGGATGTTCTTTGTTTCTATTAACTGAGTGAGGATAATTATATAATAAGACTTTGTGAGAAAGGTTAGGAAGTAGAGATAAAGTTTTCTTTGAGATTGGGCATCAAATATTCTGTCATATTTTGATAAAGGTAAATGTTGTTCATTAGAGTTATGATCAAAGGAAAAAAAGCACTTTCAAGTGCAAGTAAATTGCTGGACTGGAGAAGTAGAGATGATAAAGCCAAGACTATTATTGGTCTTTCTCTTTTAGCTTGTGAAATATATCAAATAGATTTAGATGAATCATCTATAGATACTTGGGATAATCTAAAAAAAAATATTGGAACAAAAGTAGTTAGTTAAAAGTTTTCTTAAAAACTTTAATTGTTTAAATTCAAAATGAAGATGATGTCACAATGCCAAATTATACGAGGAATATCTCTCATTATGCAGCTATTAGGGGTTAAGGATTTAGAAGATGATGGAGATGATAAATACAACCTATTAAACATGTTGTCTTGAAAATACAGTTTAAACGTTATTTTTACACTTAGTTAAATCACATCACAAACTCTAGCAGATATAATTTTAGCTCTTCTAGAAAAAGAAAAGATAACCAAGGAGGATATAGAACATATTTAATTAGATAAAGCACTATATTCACAAAGCAATAAGAAATGGTCAAATAAAAACAAAAGAGGAAATGCTTGTTTCTATTGTAAGAAAAAGGGTCACAAAATATGGGCTTGTATAATTTGAGCTAGTGATGTTGTTAAGGGAAAACTAAAAGAAAAATCTAATGAGGGAAATTTGGCTTGTGTTGAGGACGAGGATACATCAAGTGATGAAGTAGTAGTTGATGATTCTCATTCTTTCTTAAATCACGAGCTTGTATTTTGAGCCTTAACTTTTGAAGGATGGTGGTATTAAAGAATAGAGGAATTTTCATCAACTCAAGTTAGCTTCTCACTTTTAGATGATGTTTTGCATGAGAAGAAATTTTGGCATTTTTGGTTTATGGTTTTCATTTATTCTTTATTTTTTTATCTTTATGAATTTAAAGAATGCATACATGTCAAGATTCATCTTGGAGATGAGCTCAAGTTTCGGTGTTGAGCTCAATATGGATTTTTGTATAACAAGATGCAGAGCATTTGATTGGGAATTATAAAATTTCATGGTCATTAATATATGATAGAGATCTTTCGTATTTCTTAGGGATTGTTGTCAAGTAATTAGAGAATATAGTTTGAGATTTTAAGACTAAGACCCTAAGAACATAGCTCAAAGCTACACCTTTCCACAGGTTAAGAGATAGTTTGATGGAGCCCTGCTTGGTTCAGGGTTTTCCACATCATGAGAAGATATTCTCCAAAATGTGTATTCATATTGTGTAATTATTACCATTTTTTTACTTTTAGGCAAAATTGGTTCACATAAAATCATCTATATTTTTGGTTAATATGGAAGAGGTTTTAAAATCATAAATTTGATCAAAATTCACCCTTTAATTCCTATGATTTATGTTGTCAAGGTAAATAAAAGGTAGATGATGCTTTTTTTTTAATTTTTAAAATTCCAAAAGGTTTAAATGCACTCCCCATGTTGAAAAGGAACATATTCCTTTATTTTAATCTTTTATATTGGAGGGAAAAGAGAAATCAAAATTTCATTTGACCAAAGTCATTGGAACAACTCAGGTTCCATCTTGAGTTAAATTTAAAAGTCCTAGAATGTCATAAATAGTCTTTCTTCTCACAAGAATATAATACAATGAATAGAAATATAATATTCACTTATGTTGGTGTAGATTTAAAGAGGAAAGTACTCTTAAATATGATAAAGGAAGAAGAGAGTAACTTTGTTTGCATAAGGAAATCACAAATATTTTAATGAGTTGTTGCATCTTTCATTACTAATAAGAGAAGATTATTGATATAGAGAAGAAGATTTGGCAAGAGTTGTTGATGACAATTATTCAAATGTGTATTCTCATTAATGTTTACACAATTATAGTGATGTTTAAAGAAATGTCTAATCTTATCCAAGCACAGTCAGTGTATGCCAAGCTCTCTCAGGCATTGAAGAAGACCAAAGTGATTTTCAATTCTAACCAAGTTGACTCAGGCATTACAGTATTGGTCAGACATTGAAGGATTTTAGTATTAACCAATTTATTCTTTTAGTGACTGCCAACTAACAACAGTTTATATTTTATGGTTAATTTGTTATATGCAGCTGACAGACTTAAGTTTCATTGATTATTTGAAAGCTTATTAAGGCCGACTTGACAAGGCTTATCATATATATAAGGTCAGGTTTGAATTGAATGAGTGTGAGATATGTGTGTTTATGACATAAAGTGTGGAGGTGAAATCAGATGGGATTCTGATTGAGAACAGAACATACAGATCTGCAACAGAATATCTAATCAGTGAGGATCAAGTCTTATAAGCTAGAGCACAAAACTGAATCAACAAAGACAGTTGCTTTGACAAACATGTCAATCTATTTTTACTCTCTAATAATTGTAGAAGTGATCTAAAATATCTTCACAAATTAGACTTAACAGTCTTTTGTAAATCCTCTCACAAGGTGACATTTCTATATTGAAGTGTTTGAAGACCTCTAACAAGGCCACTCCTTATAGGTGTTAGTAATAACTAAGAAGGGGGGTGAACTAGTGGCCTCAAAAATTAATCCTTAAATCAACCCTTCAAACTTAGTACCACAAAATTATACCTCTAGTTATCTTTCATCCTATAAGATGAATGCCTTGAAACACTTATATAAAATTACTACTTGTCGGAATGCTTTGTAAAACCTTCTTCTGTATGTTTACCGATAAGTAATCTTTCTATTTACTGAAGCATAGTAAATAACTAGTGTCTACCAATCAATCCAGATTTACTTATGTGAAATGAAAAACAATAAAGTAATGACTCATAGACACATTAAAACATGGATTTTTAACGTAGAAACCCTATTAAGGGAAAACCCACTAGGACCGGTAACCCAAATTTTTACTCTTCTGAAGTGAGCTCGGTTAAGAGCCAACACTACTAAAGGTTACAAACACATTTTTAGGTGTGACCTTGTTAGCGGATTTAAATGAATAGTTTGTCAATGAATAGTTTTCCACTTAGTATCTGGCATCTGATGCTACCATCCTTGATCAAACACTCACTTGGCCTATCAATAGGTATCGGGCATATCCAATGATACTTTGTATGATCAAACTTTTTAATACTCCTTGGGATGTATCTCAATTAGAAAAGAATTTTAAATCTTGCTCGGTTAAGAGACTTGATGCTTCAGTGATTAAACTAAAAAGGTAAATTGATCTATTCACATATACAACAAGAATTGTAGATCTTCAGATCTATTGTAAGTGCATTACCTTTCCGATCAATATTATCAATTCAATACCTTTGCTCCACACTGTACTTCTCTGTGATGTTGTATCACTATTCGTCGGTGTCTGTAGAATTTATCTCTTTCCTCATCTTGATTGATCACGTCTGAATGAAGACTTTCTTCTCCTTCATAATCTCTTCAGTATCTATTATCTTGTCACTTCCCCTTTTTCACATTGAATAGGCTTGTCTCTTATATAGACATGATTTCACTATTTCTTGGATTTCTTGATCTTGGCGTGATCCACAATTCTCGCCAATTAGATTTAAAGAAAAAATCTTAATTTATCTCGTAGAGATCTTCTTTCCAACTGGACTAAGTAGCTTTAAATCCTTTACTTATCTCCAGCTTTATATTGTCGATTAAAACAATGATGAGCACCTGTTAAGTCTATATTTAGCTCTTGATAGCTAAGAATTTTTACATTTATGAACTCTTTGTTCTATCGGTCAATACTTTAGTTAGTCATCGGTGATAACTTACTATTCTGTTAGTGTGACTTTAGTTGTCTTCAGGATCTCTGTCCATCGGGCAACACTGTAATTATGTCCGTCGGGTTACACTGTGCTTTTCTCATCGGGAAACGCTGTGACTTTTCTCATTGGTAATGTTGGGCTTTTGCTTGTTGGGTAACACTGTGACTTTTCTCTTGTTGGTTTACTCTGTCCGTCAGTGTGCACTCTGTCGATGTATACAATCACTTTGTGAATACTTGACTCTTATGCATTACTGATAGCATAGCCTTTGATTCATTGGTTCTTTGAAGTCTTTATTAGTATGTCCATGATCATATAGATTATATCAATTTGACATCAATGAAAATAAAATACATTAAGTGATTTAATGTCTTGCATTAACTTTCTATGTCTTTGTGATCATAAACTTAACATCTTCAGGCATTTAATCAATTATAGTTCATAAATCTCTCCTTTGGGCATTGATGGAAACACACTACATTATCACACAATATTATCACTAATACAATATGAAATATTACAGTTGAAGTTCATCAAACTACCAATCTTATATACTATAACCAATACAAATATTTGGTCCTCGGTAAGCTTATGTGAGCTTAGATTTGATTCTTGCAGCTTTCTTTCTGTCTTCAATCCCTTAACTAGATAGATGTATAATATTTATTTTCTGATGTGATGTGTTCTCTTCTTGCGTCAAACTCTCTCCCTTTTACTGTTCTCCTTTCTTTTGATGTCTCTTTTCTCTCTTTTCAGCAATCTCTCCTTTTGTATGTATTCTCCCTTTCTGATTACATCTCTCCCTTTGGATAATGTGATGATGGATATAATCTCTCCCTAATGTGATAATGGATATAATCTCTCCCTTTGATAGCAATACCAAAAAAATATTTGATAGTAATGTCAAACAATCCTTTATATCCATAATATACTCCTTGAATTTCCCAATCCATCAGCAATATAACAACTCTGGTGCTTGGAGTAGATAAATACCTTGTTGTGTATAGATGTATCTTTCAAGTCCATCTCTTTGCTTGCATCAACATGAATGATATTTTTATATTATGTAGGCTAATGCAACCTTCTAGTCATCTTACTGACTAGTAGACAAGGGTCTGGCCCCTAGTCTCTTTCTCAAGTACTCAAATTCATCCTTTGGCAGTGGCTTGGTGAAGATACCAGCTAATTTTTCCTTTGATTTCACATACTCAAGTATCACCTCCTTTGCTTGATCTTGTTCTCTCAAATAATGATACTTGATAGCAATATGCTTTGTCTTAGCATGCATGACTAGATTCTTGGAAATGTTTATTTCACTGGTATTGTCACAATAGATAATTACTCGTTCAATAATTTTCATATGCATACCTTCTAGTAACTGTTTGATCCATGCAATATTTGAGTAGCTTGCAGCAGCAACAACATACTCTGCTTCTGCAGTAGACTGAGAGATGCTTCCTTGCTTCTTGCTGATCCATGTGACAAGTATGTCACCCATAAAGAATGCTCCTCCAGTTGTGGTCTTTCAGTCATCAATGTTTCCAGCCCAATCAGCATTGGTAAAGACCTTAAGTTCAAATTTACCTTCTCTTTTATACCATAATCCATACTCCTCAATATTCTTCATATATATTAGGATTCTTTTCACAGCAGTCATATGTGATTCCCTGGGATTAGCAGAAAATCTTGCAACTATCCCTACTGCATGTGCAATATCTGGTCTAGTATGTACAACATACATGAGTTTTCCAATCATTGATCTGTACAAAGTCTAATTTACCTCAGGTGACTTGTCCTCCTTTGTCAGCTTACATCCAGTTACCATGAGTGTTCCAACTAGATTGGAAGCTTCCATCTTGAATATTTTCAGCACTTCCTTGATGTATTTGGATTGTGTAATGAAAATGCCTTCATCTTGTTGCATGATCTGTAGACCAAAAAAGAACTTGATCTCTCCAAACATAGACATCTCAAACTCTTTTCTCACTTCATTTGCAAATTATTTGCATAGCATATCATTTCCTCCAAATATGATGTCATCAACAAATATTTCAGTAATCAAAATATTAGCATCAGTATCTTCCTTCAAATAAAGATTACTATTTTAACTAGTTCTTACAAATACAATACTTATGAGATAGAAATGAATTATTTCATACCAGGATCTTGGTGCTTATTTCAATCCATACAAGGCTTTCTGTAGTGTACATACCATGTTCCTCTTGTCTGGATTAACAAACCCTTCTGGTTCTCAATGTATACCTCTTCCTCAAGGATTCCATTTAGGAATGCAGACTTGACATCCATTTGGTATACCTTGAATCCTTTATGTGTAGCATAAGAAAGTAATATTCTCACTCCTTCTAGCCTAGAAATGGGTGAAAAGGTCTCTCCATAGTCAATCGCTTCTTCTTGTGCATACCCCTTGCATACTAGTCTTGCTTTGTTTATGGTGACTTCTCCGTTCTCATTCAATTTATTTCTGAATATCCATTTTGTACTGATGACATTCTTGCCATCTGGACTTGGTACAACTTTCCATGTCTTGTTTTTCTCAATCTACTCAATTTATTCATTCATAAAACTACTCCATTCATCATTATCAAGTGCAACATTGACAAATTTTGGCTCAAAATCACAAATTAGACATATTGTGTTTAGAGACTTACTTTTGGTTCTCATACCAGCATTCTTGTCTCCAATGT
This sequence comes from Thuja plicata, assembly GCA_018584345.1. Taxonomy (NCBI): domain Eukaryota; kingdom Viridiplantae; phylum Streptophyta; class Pinopsida; order Cupressales; family Cupressaceae; genus Thuja; species Thuja plicata. The sequence continues at coordinate 1,004,528 of MU223332.1, forward strand.
TCTGGTTCTGTGGATGATTCCTTCTGAAAAATCTAGCAAGTACAAGTTCAATTCTTTGTCTATCATCTTGATCATCATTGTCTCCTTCATTCTGATCTCCATTGCTTGGTACATCATCTTGAGAAATATCCCAATTTTTGGTATTTGTAGCCTGATGCTCGGGTGCAATATTATGTTGCTTAGGAGCTATACAATGTTGCTTAGGTGGAGTGTTAGGTTCTTCATTGTAAAAAAACCTATTGTAGTCCTCTGGTTCTTTTGTGCTTTCCTTTTCATTCTTCTCTGCAAATTCATCTATCTTTACATTTTCACTTTCAACAATTTTGTTAGAGGTTTTATTGAGACATTTATAAGCCTTGCTCTTGGTGGAATACCCTAGAAATATTCCTTCATCACTTTTGGAGACAAGCTTTCCATTTCTATCATCTTTTAAGGTATAACATTGACTACCAAAGATCTTGAAGTAACTTACACTGGGTGTGTAACCATACCATAGCTCATAGGGTGTCTTCTTGGTGCCTTTCTTCAATTGTACTTTGTTCAATGTGTAAACAATAGTACTAACAGCTTCCCTCCAGAAGATTTGGGTGATGCCTTTCTCTATCATCAGTGTCCTTGTACAATCAACAATGGATTTGTTCCTTCTTTCAGCAATTCTATTTTGGTGTGGTGTTCTCAGTGTAGAGACATGTCTTTTGATTCCATGCTCATTGCAAAAGTTAGTGAATTCATCTGAAATAAATTCCTCTCCTCTATTTTATCTGAAGCATTTAAATTCCTTACCACTTTTTTTTTATACCATTTCTTTGTACCATTTAAACATCTTAAATGATTCTGATTTATCTTTTAGAAACATAACTATCATCATTCTAGAGTAATCATCAACAAAGAGAATAAAATATCTATCACCATAGTAACTATTTGTCCTCATGGGTCTACATAGATCGGTATGGACTAATTCTATAAAGGCATCAGATGTATGGGTTTTTCTTTTGAAACTAGACTTTGTCATCTTACCTTTTTGACAATTTTTGCACATGATATTGTCGGGCTTAGTCAATGTCAGTAATCCTCTTACATTTATTTTTCTACTTATCTTTATCATGTTGCCAAAGTTTACATGACACAATATTTTATGCCACAACCATATGTCTTCATTTCTAGCAATTAAGAAAGTGGTGTCAGTATCATTCAGATAGAATAAGTTACCTTTTGTCTACTCACCGGTACCAATCAGACTTCTTGATTTATTTAAGATCTTTGCCTTCTTATTTTCAAATGCTACTCTATGACCTGAATTATTCAATTGAAAAACACTCAATAGATTATAATTCAATCATTTCACCCAATAATCATTTTCACATTTTATTAGGTTATTCAACATTATAGTTCCTTTACCTTCAACTGGACAAGGTGTATCATTACCCATTCTTACTGAACCACCATTGTAGTTTTCAAAAGTCTCAAACTTTTGTTTGTCACCGGTCATATGGTGAGTGCAGCCACTATCTATGATCCAGACATCATTTTTACTAACTTTAGATATGATTGTAGTTTCTACATGCCTTTCTTCATCTTCATGTGAATCATCTTTTACTGCCACAAAAACCATCTCGATGTCTTCATCAGATTTGTTGTCAGTATTTTCATATTTACATGTAGCTAGGTAACTGGCCTTCTTTCCTTTTTCCTTGTAGTCTTGGGTATCTCTTCTTTCTGATTGTCGGTTTCTTTTGTAATCTCGGTTATCACATCTGTCAAACTTCTTTTCAAATGGCCTTTCATTAATTTTTTCATCTTTTTTTCTATTAGGACATCTTGCAGCAAAGTGTCCAATCTCTTTACAATTAAAACACACAAGTGGTAATTTACCTTTATATTTACCTTTGCCTCTCTGCATTCTTCTATCCATAAGTGCTTCAATTTCATTAATATCTTCTTCTTCACTTTCACTATCACTATCATTTCTTATAGTGTGTTTATGACTTGATTTACTTATTCTCAAAGAAGATTTGAATGCAGACTCTATGTTTGGTGAGACACTATTATCAAAGTTATTCATCTCAAATGAAATCAGTCTTCCAATCAAACTATCTAGAGTAACATTGTTATTTTCTACTGCTCTCATTTCTTGTATAGAAGATACTCTAATAGCATAAGTAGGTAGTAAGGTTCTTAGAATTTTACTTACCACTATCTCTTCTTCCAATGCACCTCCAACTCCTCGGATAACATTGACTGCCTCTTTGATTCTTGTGTTGTATTGTGTGATTTTTTCACCTTCTTTCATTCTGAGATCATCAAACTTTCCTCTAAGGCTTTCTGCCTTGGCTCTCAGAATATTTTTATCACCACCATGTACAAGCTTCAATTTATCCCACATCTTCTTTGCAGTTGTGCATGCTTTGACATCTTCCAATTCAGCATCGAAGAGTGAGGAAGCAAGGTCTATTATCATTCAGTTGTGCTCATGCTTCTCTCTCATTTTCTCAACTGTGAGTGCTCATGTGGGCAACACATATTCAGTATCTAAGTATTGAGTAACATCATTTCCAATACCTGATAAGTGGAGTCTTATCCTTATTTTTCATGAAGAAAAATTGTCTTTGTTCAACTTGGGCACATCTCATCTATTCATCTTGTGATATTTAGCTTGGATTTTTAAACTCCCTTTCTAAGAACACAAGCTCTGATACCAATTGTTAGTAATAACTTAGAGGGGGGGTGAATCAGTGGCCTCAAACATTAATCCTTAAATCAACCCTTCAAACTTAGTACCAAAAAATTATACCTCTAGTTATCTTTAGTCCTATAAGATGAATGCCTTGAAATACTTATATCAAATTACTACTTGTCAGAATTCTCTGTAAAACCTTCTTCTTTATGTTTACCGATAACCAGTCTTTCTATTTACCGAAACATAGTAAATAACTAGTGTATACCAATCAATCCAGATTTACTTATGTGAAATGCAAAACAATAAAGTAATAACTCATAGACACATTAACACATGGATTTTTAATGTGGAACCCCTGCTAAGGGAAAAAACACTGCAACCGGTAACCCAAATTTTCACTCTTGTGAAGTGAGCTCGGCTAAGAGCCAACCTTGCTAAAGGTTACAAATGCACTGTTAGGTGTGACCTTGTTCGAGGATTTAAATGAATATTTTGTCACTTAATATCTGGCATATGATTCTACCATCCTTGATCAAACACTCACTTGGCCTGTCAATAGGTATCGGGCATATCCAATGCTACTTTGTATGATCAAACATTTTGATACTCCTTGGGATGTATCTCAATTAGAAATGACTTTTAAGTCCTGCTCGGTTAAGAGACTTGATGCTTCAGTGGTTAAACTGAAATAGTAAATTGATCTATTTGCATATACAACTAGAATTGCAGATTTTTAGATCTATTGTAAGTGCATTATCTTTCTGGTCAATATTATCAACTCAATACCTTTTCTCCACACTGTTCTGATCTATGATGTTGTATCACTATTTGTCGGTGTCTGCAGAATTTAGCTCTTTCCTCAACTTGATTGATCAGGTCTAAATGAAGACTTTATTCTCCTTCAGAATATCTTTAGCATCTATTCTCTTGTCACTTCCCCTTTTTCACATTGAATAAGATTGTCTCTTATATAAACATGATTTCACTATTTCTTGGATTTCTTGATCTTGGTGTGATCCATAATTCTTGCCAATTAGATTTAAAGAAAAACTCTTGATTTATCTCGTAGAGATCCTCTTGCCAACTGGACTAAGTAGCTTTAAATCCTTTACTTATATATGTCTTTATCTTGTCGATTAAAACAATGATAAGTACCAATTAAGTCTATATTTATCTCTTGAGAACTAAGCATTTTGTCATTTCTGAACTCTTTGTTCTATCAGTCAATACTTTAGTTAGTCATCGGTGATAACTGACTATTTTTTTGGTGTGACTTCAGTTATCTTCAAGATCTTTGTCCATTGGGAAACACTTTAATTATGTCCATCGAGTTACACTATGCTTTTCTCGTCTGGCAACACTATGGCTTTGCTCGTCGGTAATGCTGGTCTTTTTCTCGTCGGGTAATACTGTGACTTTCATTTTGTTTATTTACTATGTTCGTCGGTGTGCACTCCATGGATGTATATAGTCACTTTGTGAATACTTGAATTTTATGCATTATTGATATCATATCCTTTGATTCATTGGTTCTTTGAAGTATTTAGAACTATGTCCATGACCATACATATTATATCAAGTTGGCATCATTAACAATACAATACACTAAGTGATTTAATGTCTTGCATTAACTTTCTATGTCTTGGTGATGATCAACTTAACATCTTCAGACATTTAATAATTTATAGTTCATCAACTGGGTGATTAAATCCTCTAATAGGGTCACACCTAATAGTATGTTATTGTAACCTTTAACAGGGTTGGATTCTTACGGGGCTCACTTCAAAAGAGTGAAAAATAGTAACTAGTTACAATTGGTGGTTTTTCCCATATTATGTTTCCATGTTAAATCTTGGTGTTATCTATGTACAGTTTATTTTCTTTATGGTTTATGTTTTTTCAATTAATCACTCCAGGATAATCACAATTAATATCTTAATATTTTCTATGTTAACTGAGTGGTAGTAGAATATCTGTGTTAATCAAGCAACAGTGAAAAGTTTGTTTAAGACATCTAAGGGACTTGATTTTTTTTGTGGTAACTGATTCAGCCCTCCCCTCTCATTTACTCAACTCATTTCAAACAATTGGTATTTGATTTTTTGGTGCTTCTAGGGAAGGTTTCAAGGCCTAAGCTAAAGATCAAAGATGTCTTACAGAAGGGATATCCCTAATCTTAACAAAGACAACTTCGATGCATTGCAAGATTTTATGAGGCTACATCTATCTACTATTGGAGACACTGGTTTGAAATTCCTAGATCACAAGTATGTGGAACCACCGAGACCTATTTCTGTGGAATAGATGATAGACATGAAGAATCATAACATAATGATGATTGATATAGCTTCTTCACTCAACTATGTCAAATTTGATGAAGTCAAGGACTTCCCTACTACCTATGATATGTGGAATAAACTACATGATATACATAAAGGAGATGAAAATGTAAAGAGAGCCAAAGTACAAATTTTCAGAGGTCAATTTGATCAAATGAAAACAAAAAAAGGAGAAAACATTACAAAATATAGTGAAAGAGTCAAGAAAAGTGGCAGTGCCATTAGAGTTGTCGATGGAAAAATTGAAGACAAAAAAGTGGTTAGTAAGGTATTGAGAACTTTGATTCTTATCTATGCTACTAGAGTTTCACCTGTTCAGGAGATGATAAAACTCTAGATGCATTGGTTGGAAGGATTACAGCTTTTGAGTTGGATAACTTTGACAATTACTCTCCTAATCGTAGCAATTTTGAGTCTTCATTCAAAGGTAAATTAAACCTTGGTAAGATGAAAGTAAAACATATTGATAGTGATAGTGATGATGAATCTGATGATGAATCTGATGATGAAGATCTAGAAATCATTGAAGCATTACTTGCAAAGAGAGCTGCCAAAGGAAAGTACAAAGGAAGAGTACCATTGATTTTCTTTTCATGTAATGAGGTTGGTCACATTGCTACTAAGTGTACAAACAAAGAAGACCAAGATGAGAAAAAGTTCAACAAGTATAAAGGCAAGAAATATTTCAAGAGTTACAAAAGCTACAAGGACAAAGGTAAGAAATCTTGTTATATTGCCAAAGTTTCTGATTGTGATGAAGATGAAGATGAAATGATTTACATTGCTATTAAGGATGAGGAAGACAATGAATATAATGAAAGACCACACTTTATTCTCATATTAGCAAGAATAACACTTGGATAATTGATAGTGGTTGTTCTCATCACATGACTGGTGATAAAACTAAATTTGAACATCTTGAGCACTATGATGGTGGGAGTGTCACTTTTGGGAATGATGAACCTTGCTATGTGAAAGGTAAAGGTTGTATTTATTTAACTAAAGGAATCAAATGTGATAATTATTATTGGGTTGAAGGACTAAGGTGTAATCTACTAAGTGTGGCACAACTGAATAACATTGGTTTCAAGGTATAATTCATGAATGGTAAGGCCAAGCTCTTGGATGGTAAGAGAAACCTAGTTGGAACTAGAAGGAAAACAAAAGGTAATCTATTTTATCTTGATCTTAATAAAATTTCATGTTTTATTGCACAAGTAGAATAAATTTGGTTATGGCATAAAAGGTTATGTCCTGTGAACTTTGATAACCTATTCAACATAAGAAATATTAAAAGACTAAGAGGTATTCCTATTTTCAAGAAACATGAACTAGAAATATGCAAACAATGTCAAATTGGAAAGATGTGAAAGACTAGTTTCAAGAGAAATAATTACCATATAGAAGAATTCTTGGAGTTAGTGCATACTGATTTGTGTGGACCAATCGGAACAACAAGTTATATAGGTGAGAATTATTTCATTCTATTTGTTGATGACCATTCCAGAATGATGACTGTTATGTTTCTCAAAGAAAAATTAGAATCTTTTCAAAAGTTTAAGTGGTACCTTGCCAAAGTTGAGAAAGAAATAGGAATGAAACTTAAATGCTTAAGATCTGACAGAGGAGGTGAATTCATTTCTAATTATTTCAATGAATTTTGCAATGAAAGAGGAATCAAGAGACAAGTATCTGCCCCAGGTAATCTATAGAAAAATGGGATAGCAGAAAGAAGAAACATATCTATTATAGATTGTGCAAGAACCTTGATGATTGAAAAGAATGTTGCTACCAAATACTGGGAGGTTATCAGCACTACAATTCACACTTTGAACAGAGTTCAATTGAAGAAAGGTACTAAGAAGACACCTGTTGAATTATGGTATGGCTATAAACCTAATGTTTGATATTTCAAAGTATTTGGAAGTAAATATTACATCTTGAAGGAAGAAAGAAATGAAAAATTTGATGTAAAAGGTGATGAAGGTATATTCCTAGGCTACTCCTGCAAAAGTAAAGCATATAAATGTTTGAACCTTGCTACTCATAAAATCATAGAAAGTATACATGTAAATATTGATGAGTTTGCAGAGAGAAGTGAAGAATAGAGCAGTAAAGATCTCAAGGACTATAGAAATTTTGTATATTATGAACCTGATACTATACCTACGACACAGGAAATGGTGATTGGACAGAAACCTTGTCAACCATTGAATTCATCTTCACAAATCTTGTTGCAACCTATGCAACCCGGGCTACTAACTGAAGAAACTAAGTATTAGACTGAAGAAACCAAGTCACACACAAAGGAAACCGAGTTGCAGACAGAGGCACCTGAGTCTCAGAAAAAGGCACCCAATTCTTAGATAGTGGAACCTAAGTACCAGTTGGAAGAGTAGAAGAAAACTTTTGAACATGGTGAACCAGGTGTATCAAGTTCAGAATCCAAGAGGAAGGAAATTTTACTTGGAAAATATGTCAGAAGGCATCATGCACCTGAACAAATAATTGGAGACCAAATAGAAGGTGTAATGACAAGGAAAAAAATTAAAGGTAGATGTTTACTTAGTGAAATTTAACCTAGATCTATTAAAGATGCATTGAATGATGAAATTTGGATAGAAGCCATGAATGAAGAAATTGAGCAGATAGAAAAGAAAAAAACCTATAATCTTGTACCTAGACCAAAAGACAAGAATGTGATTGGTACTAAGTGGGTTTTCAGAAACAAGATGAATGAAAAAGGTGAAGTCTCCAGAAACAAAGAAAGATTAGCATGTAAAGGATATGCTCAAGAAGAGGGTATTGATTATGGAGAAACCTTTTCTCCTATTGAAAGGCTTGAAGGAGTTAGAACTCTTCTAGCATATATTGCACACAAAGGATAAAAGGTATATCAAATGGATGTAAAATATGCATTCTTGAATGGAATTCTTGAAGAATAAATCTATATTGATAAACCTGAAGGTTTTGTTGATCCTAACAAAAGTAATATGGTTTGCAAATTGCACAAAGCCTTGTATAGAATGAAACAAGCTCATAGAGCCTGGTATGAAAGATTTCATGGTTACCTAGTAAGTATTGGATTTCAAAGAACTAATGAAAATATTAGTTTGTATATCAAAGAAGGACCTCAAAACAAAATACTATTAGTATATATATTTGATGATGATATACTATTTACTGGATATGACGATTTATGCAAAGCATTCTCCGAAACTATGAGGAAAGAATTTGAGATGTCTATGTTTGGTGAAATCAAATTATTTGTTGGTTTACAAGTTTATCAGATGAAGGATGGTATCTACATTACCCAATCTAAATACATCAAAGAGATACTGAAGAAATTTGGAATGGAAGATTCTAGACTAGTTGGAACACCTATGCCTGCTGGACATAAGTTGTCTAAGGATGATGATTTAAAGGAAGTAAATCAAACTACCTACATATCCATGATTGGTAAACTTCAATATGTTGTTCACACTAGACCTAATATTGCATTAGCAATTGGTATTGTTGCAAGGATTTTAGCTAATCCTAGAGAGAATCATCTAATGGCTATCAAAAGGATTTTGGGATATCTTAAGGGTACTAAAGAGTATGGACTATGGTATAAGAAAGGAGGAAACTTTGATTTGAAGACTTTTACTGATGCTGATTGGGAAGGAAATGTTGATGACAGAAAGAGCACAAGTGGTGGAGCATTATTGCTTGGTAAGAGATTAGTCTCTTGTACCAGTAAGAAACAGAATTGTATTTCTCAATCTATAGAAGAGGAATAGTATGTTGTTGTAGCAGTGAATTATTCAAATATCATATGGCTCAAATAGTTGTTGTCACGTATGAAGGAAGAAATAAAAGAACCATTCATTATCTACTGTGACAACACTAGTGCTATTAACATGTCAAAGAACCTTGTGATGCATACTAAGACTAAACATATTGCAACAAATTATCATTTCTTGAGAGAATTGGTTCAAGACAAGGAAGTAAAGTTTGAATATATGAATACTAAAGAAAAAATTGCAGACATATTCACAAAAATATTACCTAAAGATGCATTCATGTATCTTAGAGGAAATCTAGGGGTGATTCCCCTAACTCAGGATCACTAATGGACAGATTAGTGATGCATCAACTGAGCTACAGAACAAATTTAACATGTTGATTCAGATATTCAGAGATCATTGCATATGAATCAATACAAATAGGTACATTAAAAATTCATTAAAAAATGGTTGTCAAAGAGGGAGAGATTATTTATTTCATTCCAAATAAATTATTAAAGGAAAGATTAATGACAGTGGGATAAATTTTATCAGAAACAGAGATTAATGTAAGAGGGAGAAATCTGTATTTTAGTGATTGCAAAGATAGAGGGATTTTTCTGGATGAGAATCAGAATGAAGCTAAAGACATTAATAAAAATTGATTCTTGTGTCTATTTCTCTATAATTCTTTATGACATGTTGTGTTTCTATCAATGCCAAAGAGGGAGATTGTTGATGACAATTATTCAATTGTGTATTGTCATTAATGTTTACACAAATGTCTAATCATATCCGAGCACAGTCAATGTATGCCAAGCTCTCTCAGGCATTGAAGAAGACCAAAGTGATTTTTATTTCTAACTAATTTCACTCGAGAATTATAGTATTGGTTGGGCATTGATGGATTTCTGTATTAACCGAGTTATGCTTTTAGTGATAGTCGACTAACAATAGTTTATATTTTATGGTTAATTGGTTATATACAACCGACAGACTTAAATTTCATTGATTATTTGAAAGTTTATTAAGGCCAACTTGACAAGGCTTATCATATATATATATATATATAAGGTCAAGTTTGGATTGAATGAGTGTGAGATGTGAGTGTTTATGACATAAAGTGTGGAGGCAAAATCAGATGGGATTCTGATTGAGGATAGAACATACAGAGCTGCAACAGAATATCCAATCAGTGAGGACCAAGTCTTATAAGCCAGAGCAGAGATCTAAATTAGAAAATATAGTTTCTTCGACAAACTGGTCAATCTATTTTTACTCTCTAACAGTTTTAGCAGTGATCCAAAATATCTTCACAGAGTAGACTTAACAGTCTTTTGTAAATCATCTCACAAGGTGACATTTCTACATTGAAATCTTTGAAGACCTCTAACAAGGCCACTCCTTATAGGGTGATTAAATCCTCTAAAAGGGTCACACCTAACAGTGTGTTATTTTAACCTTTAACAGGGTTGGCTCCTAACAGGGCTCACTTTAGAAGAGAAAAATAGTAACTAGTTACAATTGGTGGTTTTTCCCATATTGGGTTTCCATGTTAAATCTTGGTGTTATCTGTGTAAATTTTATTTTCTTTATAGTTTATGTTTCTATAATTAATCACTAAAGGATAATCATACTTAATATCTTAGGATTTTATATGTTAACCGAGTGACAATAGAATATCTGTGTTAACCGAGCAATAGTGAAAAGTTTGTTTAAGACATCTAAGGGACTTGGATTTCTTTTTGTGCTAACTGATTCACCCCTCCCCTATTTTTTACTCAACTCATTTCCAACAAGAGCATTCAATTAGTTTTGAAGAGGTAGGATTTCTTTAGATCTAGCAAACCCCAACCCTTCTATTCTTCTTTTCTTCTTGTTTAGAACTGGATATTTTGTTCATTGGGATGAAGTTATTTTTTTTAGGGGATGCATTTGCATGCCTTTTAAAGGAGTTTCACTATGTTCATATAAGAGTATTTTCTTCTATCAAGTCATCATTTACTTTTATAAGATATGCACTCACTTTTCCTCCCAAACATTCAAAGTTTTCATGTTTTTGCAAGGCATTGCCAGTATTTTCATAATAGACGTGTGATTACCATAAAGAGAGTTTTGTAGAAAATTATGAGGGGTTTTGTGACTCCTTGTTGAAGCTTCCATAATTATTGTTGAAATTTTTTTATGTTGTTCTTTAAAGGTACATAATTTTTATAATATAAGGGATTCATGCATATATTGTTCAAGGATTTTTATTATTTAAAGATCCCTCTCATTATCTAAAGATGATGTAGTCATCGTGAGAATATCAAACTATTCCTTGTACCATGTAAAATTAATATATAAATGATGAGTATACATTAAAGATAGACAAAAAACATGTGTTGGGATAGTGATAAAGAAATTGTCATTATAGTCATACACAACATTTAAAAGACCATAAAATCCATATGGTTGTGTTATGAAGTGTTGAATGTAAAAGGACAATGTTGAAAGAAAAGTTCAAGAAGATTCTTAGAAAATAGTGGATTTTATATCATACAGTAACAAAATATAAATGATCACATAGTGAAATTCAAGGTTGAAATCGCTAAAGAGTATCAATGTTTTATTCATCAATATTATGAATATAGAGTTACAAGGACATTATTATACCCGAGATGAATGTGTGAATGTAAAGGATCAGTGAGATGGATTCATAAATGAAAATATATTTTTTATTGTGTTTCCATGAATTACAGGGACAATAGAAGGAAGCTTTATGATATAGAAAAAAAACCATAATGAAAAAATATCAAGGAGCTCATTTAAAATCATATCTTGATTATTCCAAAGATAAGATAATGTAGTGATTTTTTTTTAGCAAGATAGCCCTTATCCTATTGGAGATTTGTTTCTCTGCAGTTGATTGATTGTATGTTTGTCATTGATGACAACATATAATACATAGTAGTGTTTCTGTATATACTTATTAGAATGATGATATCTAGCCTTGCCTAGTTAGATACATGTTGAAGACATATTTATTATGTTATGTTCATACATGCAGATCTAGATATAATGTTTGAGTCAAGTTGTGTAATTCTATTATTGGCAGTTATAGTTCTGGAAGAGTATCTGTTCAGAGCCAATGTATGTAACGTGTTTCTTGAGTTGAACCTATCTTCAGGATATGCGTGTGTATATTCATTATTAGTTATGAGTTGATGATAGTTATCTAAAGGCGCCAAACGTGTTTCAAGAAGGTTACAAAGTTAGAGATAATTTGGTAAGGCCGACTTAGTGAAGCGTCATGTCTATTCACTTTTTGTTGCGTGGACTTAATATTACTTGTGTTCTTAGTAGAGCTGACAAGGATGTGATGAAGAGTCATCTTATAGGTCCCATGATCTCATACTTTGAGGAAGATACTTATAGAAATTAATTTTTGATACGCTAAGTGTGAATGATACGAAAAGAGACAGAAGATGTATAGAGTAGAATATCACATCTTGTTCATTCATCAAGAGTCTATGTGAAGAAGTGAAAGATTACAATATACTAGAACTGATCAAGACAACAGGTCTACTCTATAGTTCATCATTAGATATAGTGCATATTTTTTATACAGAAGGTTGTAGCCTTCACCATTGAAGCAGTGAGCTTTTGGACAGTGAGTCCACCACCCCTAATAGGGTTATTTGTAAAAGACTCCTAACATGGTCTGACCCTTAACCAGGTCACTATACTTATTACATTGTAAAGTACAACTCCTAACACGGTTGAAATATCTTCTAACAGGGATTACTATAAACAAGTATAGTTCATTGTGGGTGCTAATTCCCACCGAGGTTTTTACCATTTGCTTTCCGCGTAATCAAATTGTGTGTGTACTGTGTTATCTGATTAAGCATTTACTTTATTGTATTCTGAAGTTAAGGAAGTAAAAATAATTAAAGTTACTAATAACTAATTCACCCCCCCCCCCCTCTCAATTATCCTTTGGGAATATTCTAACAATTGGTATCAGAGCCAAGTGCCTTGGAGAAGAAGCCTAATAGCTTAAGGTAGAACAAATTTCTTACTTCAGAAAAGAGAGCCCTAAGTTCGATGGAGAAAATTATCTAGATTGGAAAAACAAAATGATAACACATCTATAGTGTGTTGGCTTTGAGATCTTTGAAATTTCTACACAAGAAGTTTTTATTCCATTTGAAAGATCTTGCAAAGGATGATGCTACTAACAGACAAAAGGAAACATTTACCAATAATGCAATTGCTAAAGAAGCCCTAATCAGTTCCCTATCTGACAGTGAATTTTTTGAGATCAAGAAAATTGACAGAGCATACACCATATGGAAGTAATTAGAAGATATGTTTGAAGGAGATATTCAAGGAAATAATGCATGCAGGAAGACATGGAAAAAGAAATATAACAATCTTGAGGTGTTACCTGAAGAAAACATTAGAGCTTACAATCAAAGGATTAATGAAGTAGTCTCTGGAATCATAAACAACAGTGGAGAAATATTAGAAGAAGATATAATGGACAAGTTGCTAACTACCTTAACATCAGACTATGAAAAAAAGATAAGTATTCTAGAGGAAACCATGCAATTCTCACAAGACTTCAAGAGAGAGACTTTAATCAGCAAAATCTCTGCATTTGAGATATCAAGATTGAAGACTGAACCTAAAAGTGAAACAGCTTTCAAAGCCTTAGTCCATGGTAAGAAATCCTTACACATCTCTAGCCATAATGAGAAAGAAGAATTTGATGAAGAACTAGAAGAAATAATTTCTATGATTGCTAAAAGAGAAAAGAAAGGAAAAGGAAAATATGAAGGACAGCTTCCATTCAAAAAAAATTCATGCAACAAGATTGGTCACTTTGCATCTAAGTGTCCCACAAGAATCAAGAATTTCAGATCTGATTACAAACCTAAATATAAGGAATGTTATCATGTGGAAGAAGGTGTAACTAATGAAGATTTAGGAGAAGTTGAAATTGGATTCATTTCCCTTAGAGAAATGGAAAGGTTTCTCAAGGAAATGGACATTGTAGATGAAAAGGAAGAACAAGAGTTAGCCCTAATTTCCAAACCAAACATCAGAACTGATTGGATCATTGACAGTGGATACTCTCATCATATGACAGGTGACAAAGATAGGTTTTTTCATTTAGACAAATACAAAGGTGGTATGGTTAGATTTGGAGATAACACTCCTAAACCTATCATAGGAAGAGGTTCTATCACTTTGGATGGAAAGAACAAGACAGATGATGTTCTTTATGTTGATGGATTACATCATAACTTGCTAAGTGTTGGACAACTACTTGACAAAGGTTATCATTTGGAGTTCAAAGACAAAAAGTGCATCATTAACAACAAGGATAGAGACATGATTGCATCAGGCTCCAAAACAAAAGGTATTGTTTTTCAGCTCAATTCTAATGTAAGTTGTTTTGTTGCAAAAGTGGATGACAGTTGGTTATGGCACAAGAGACTCTGTCATATCAATTTTGATAACATAGTAAAGATAAGTAATGTCAAGGCAGTCAGAGACCCTGCTAGTATTGCAAGACCAGTTGACACAATATGTAGGGAATGTGTTATGGGAAATCATGTAAGGAGTTCTTTCATAAGCAAGCAGAACTCAACTAAAAGCAAATTGGACCTAGTGCATACAGATTTATGTGGTCCTACCCAAACAAGATCATACTATGGAGAAAGGTATTTTATTTGATTTGTTGATGACTTTTCTAGGACGACATGGGTTGCATTCTTAAAGGATAAATTTGAAGCCTTTGAGAAGTTAAAAATATTCAAAGCTAAGGTTGAGAATGAATCTGGATTAAAAATGAAATGTCTGAGATCAGATAGAGGAGAGTTCACCTCTGATCAATTTTATGATTACTGTGAAGAACATGGAATAAAAAGATAGCTGAGTGCTCCTAGAACACCTCAACAGAATGAGATTGCAGAAAGGAGGAACATGATTATACTTGATACAACACACACTATGATGATTGAAGGAAAAGTTGCGCACACATATTGGCGAGATGGAGTGAATACACCAATCTATACTATCAACAGAACTCAATTGAGGCCAGGCACTGATAAGACACCCTATGAACTTTTGTTTGGTAATGTACCCACAATAAATTATTTTAGAATCTTTGGCAGCAAGTGCTACATCAAGAGAGATGATGGTGTTGGTAAGTTTGATGCCAAGAGTGATGAAGGTATTTTTCTTGGTTACTCTACAAAAACCAAAGCATATAGATGTTTTAATTTGAGATTGAAAAAGATAATTGAAAGTACTCATGTAAAAATTGATGAGAAGTTTATGGTTCAAGAGATATACTATGAATATGCACCTATGATTGAAGATGAACCCAGGCCTGGCAGCAAAGATACTATTATTGAAGAAATTTTTGATTGCATTGATGTCTCACGCAATGAACCTGAATCAAGCAGAGAAGAATCACAAATTATAGAAGAAGAAGTGACACCTAAGGTTACAAAATTCACATCTAGATACCACTCTAAAGATGATATCATTGGAGATCAGAGTAGCATTGTTTTGACTAGATCAAAAGCAAAAAGTCTAGCAATGGATGAAGAGGTATGTTTACTTTCACAGATTGAACCTTTAAGTGTTGAAGATTCTTGTAATGATTATGATTGGAAGAATGCAATGAAAGAAGAATTAGATCATATAATTAAGAATGATACATGGTTATTGGTCCCTAGACCCAGTGACAAAAATGTGATTCGAACAAAGTGGGTATTCAGAAACAAGATGAATGAAGATGGTACAGTAGTAAGAAACAAAGCAAGATTAGTATGTAAAGGATATGCACAGAGAGAAGGAATAGACTACACTGATACATTTTCCCCTGTGAGAATATTGGAAGCCATTAAATTGTTCTTGGCCTATGCAACATTGAAAGACTTTAAAGTTTATCAAATGGATGTAAACTCAGCTTTTCTGAATGCTAACTTGAAGGAAGAAGTTTACATAGAATAGCCTGAAGGATTTAATATTTCAGATAAACCAGACATTTTATGTAGATTGAAGAAAGCACTCTGTGGTCTTAAATAGGACCCAAGAGCTTTGTATGAGAGACTTAATGGTTATCTTACCAAGATTGGATTCAAGAAAGGAGTAGTAGATTGTAACCTATTCACAAGAGAGACACCTAATGGATTACTACTAGTTGCCATATTTGTTGATGACATTATCTTTGGAGGTAATGAAAAGCTTAGTACAACATTTGCAAAATAAATGCAAAATGAATTTGAAATGAGCATGATTGGTCCTATAAAATACTTTTTGGGACTAAATGTAAAGAAGACAGATAAAGGTATATTCATTAATCAGTCAAAATATGTGAAGGAAATATTGAAGACCTTTAAGATGGAATACTGTAAGCCAGTATGTACCCCTATGATAACAGGAAGCAAGCTTTTAAAAGATGATGATTCCACAGCAGTTGATAAGACATTGTACAAATATATGATTGGAAAACTCATTTATCTAACTCAATCTAGATCTGACATATCTAATGCAATTGGCATTGTTGGAATATTTGTAGCTGAACCCAAGAAGAATCACCTAATGGCAATCAAGAGGATATTTAGATATCTAAAGGGAACTATAGACTATGGTTTATGATATCCTAAATCAGAGAATGTACAACTTCATGTGTATACAGATGTAGATTGGGCAGGTTGTATTGATGATAGGAAAAGTACTTCAGGAGGAGCAGTGTTTCTTGGAGATAGGTTGGTTTCTTGGATAAGCAAGAATCAGAATTGTATTTCTCAATCAACAACAGAAGCTGAATATGTTGCAGCAGCAATGAATTGTTCAACCATGGTTTGGATCAAGCAGATGGTTAAAGACTTTGGTATTTAGATTGATTATCCTATTGTTATTCACTGTGATAACACTAGCACTATTAACATGTCTAAGAACCCTGTGATGCACACAAAGAAAAAACACATAGAGATCAAGTACCACTTCCTAAGAGAAAAAGTTGCAGACAAAGAAGTAAAATTGGACTATGTGAGAACCAAAGAACAGTTGGCATATATTTTCACAAAACCTTTATCAAAGGATACTTTTGAGTATCTTAGAGAGAAGTTGGGAGTAATTCCCTCTCCTGAGTCTAATTAGATAAAGTAGCAAGTACATCAGTCTTGTGTGATTGATGAATGGTTGACTACTCTACTTCTAGAGTAGTACCTATGCCTAATTGTTTATGGTGCCCTTTTCCATTGATGTCAAAGGGGGAGTATATAGTAAGGGGGAGCATATACTCTGGGGGAGTATAAAAATAGTTAGAATAACTGAAGTAGTGTAGACAAATCCTTAATGAGGATATTGAGAAGATTGTATAAGAAAGAGGACACCATGAACAAAGGATTTTTTTAACATCATATGTTGCCATCAATGTCAAACGGAGAGATTGTTGGAGATTTGTTTCTATGCAGTTGATTGATTGTATGTTTGTCATTGATGACAACATATAATACACAGTAGTATTTTTGTATGTACTTATTAGAATGATGATATCCAGCCTTGCATGGTTAGATACATGTTGAAGAAATGTTTATTATGTTATGTTCATACATGAAGATCCATATATGATGTTTGAGTCAAGTTGTGTAATTCTGTTATTGGCAGTTACAGTTCTGGAAGAGTATCTGTTCAGAGCCGATGTATGTAACATTTTTCTTGAGTTGCACCTATCTTCAGGATATGTGTGTGTATATTAATGATTAGTTATGAGTTGATGATAGTTATCTAAAGGTGCTAAATTTGTTTCAAGAAGATTGCAAAGTTAGAGATAATTTGGTGAGGCCAACTTAGTGAAACATCGCGTCTATTCAGTTTGTGTTGCACAGAATTAATATTACTTGCGTGCTTAGTAGAGATGACAAGGATGTTATGAAGAGTCATCTTACAGGTCCCATGATCTCATACTTTGAGGAAGATACTTAAAGAAAGTCATTTGTGATATGCTAAGTGTGAATGATATGAAAAGAGGCAGAAGATGTACAGAGAAAAATATCAGATGTGGTTCATTCATCAAGAGTCTATGTGAAGAAGAAGTGAAAGATTACAATACACTAGAACTGATCAAGACATAAGGTCTACTCTACATTACATCATCAGATATAGTGCATATCTGTTATACAGAAGGTTGTAGCCTTCACCATTGAAGCAGTGAGCTTTTGGAAAGTGAGTCCACCACCCCTAACGGGGTTGTTTGTAAAAGACTCCTAACAGGGTTCGACCCTTAACCAGGTCACTATACTTATTGCATTGTAAAGTACAACTCCTAACAGGGTTGAAATATCCTCTAACAGGGATTACTATAAACAAGTATAGTTCATTGTGGGTGCTAATTCCCACCAGGGTTTTTACCATTTGGTCTCCCCGTAATCAAATTGTGTGTTGTGTACTGTGTTATCTAATTAAGCACTTACTTTATTGTATTCTGAAGTTAAGGAAGTAAAAAGAATTAAAGTTATTGATAACTAATTCACNCCCCCCCCCCCCCCCCCTCTCAGTTATCCTTTGGGACTATTCTAACATATCCATGGGGAAAAACATTTTGTACTTAGTGTCTATAGTGAACACAAAGATGCAAAGAATAATATCATTTATATGAGGTAATGAAAACCATGAATATTTAAGAATAAAGTAATAGTTTTCATCAATAAAGACAGTCATATCCTACAAAAAAATAGTAATTTATGTATTGGATAAGAGGAAAACTAGTGACTAAAAAATTAGTACCAAGGATAAGCATTAATAATGAAAATAATCAGATTTACATCCCAAAGAAATGGGTTTAAATAAGAGAAAATGTTTCCATCAAAATCATTACTGGTGCAGGAGCACCTAGGTAAGGCTCTTTAGTAACCTAGGGTTTCCAGAGTTCTTTTGGCTTGTAGTGGTTCTAGCCAAACCACTAGTTGAATAATAGGACTAGAGGTGTCCTAAGGTGTGTGTTAGGTCATTAGGGAAGGTCTTTTCAAGTTTATTTGGTCTTTTAGGAAACAAGTGCCAATTTGGACCCTAATTGCCAATGTTGTGGCAATGGTGTAAATAAAGCACATAGGGATAAAATTTAGAAAAGGAGTGTTTTAGGACCTAAGAGAGGTAAGCATGGTCTACCTAAGTCTATTGTGATGTTTTCATGGTCTTAGAACAAAGTTTCGAATGAATTTCCTAAAATTGTGGAAAGTTGTCAAAATTGTCAATGTTGTCATTTGACAACATTGGAAACATTTGTGCAAGAAGAGCATTTTTGATGAAATGGTTATTGTAACTGTTTGAAACCATCATATTAGGGATGGGGACAAGTATAAGAGGCCTTCCTTGACCTGTAAGAAAGGTTGGTGAACATTTTGAAAATACAAGATTTTCTGTGTGTGCATTTTTAGAGCAATTTCAGTGTGTTTTCTTGTTTACAGTAGGTAGATGGATTAGATCTTAGTCTGCATCCATTGATTAATATAGGATAGGTTAAATTGAGATTCTGTGTGGAGTTATTTTTCAAAATTTTAGTGTTTATATTGGTTTTATTAAATTCTTAGTATTTTACCCTGTCATTGGTCTGAACCAGGCAAGTTGGACAAATGGGGTCTTAACTCAACTTTCCACCATAATTTCTTTATGTGCTCTTGGCATGGGTGAGGAGAATCCATGTACATTATTTGGAAAGAAGGAGGGGCCCATGAAAGTATTTTTTCTATTTTTTCAATGATTCCCTAGGCGATCATGTTGTGCATGGCTAGGGACTGAGAAACATTGCAAGTGATGCAAGGAGGGTTGAATGCATTGGTAGATTCAACCAAAGCTCATGAAGGGATAGATTAATGTGTGCAAGACAACCAATTCAAAGGAGAATATTGGAGGATTTTTTTGGTGTGTTGGAAGAACATTTTTGTTTTCAGACTGTCAAAAAGTCCTAAAATCCTGATTTCTAGGCATGATAGTAGGAAGGGTTGTACGGACAACTTGAGGATTGGAGACCTTTAAAATCACAAATTTCTTGATAAAGGGTGTCTGAATCCTAAACCCTTTTGGAGGCTTGTGTGGGAAAATTTAAATTTATCTTCAAATTGGCAAGAAAAAGGCCTAATTGGCTTGTAGTCCTATTTGGGTTGAGAAGGGTGCATTGTGAAACACTCGATTGTTATGTTTTTGTGAGTGGTGTATGTAGGGGTTCAAATTAAACTAGTGGAGGTCTTGAAGACCTATCCTTCCATGGAACTAGATCCTATGAGGAATTGAGACAATTCTTGGAGAGTGAGACTAGGGAAGACCTAGTTAGTTTGTGTTGCAAAATGAAGAACTTTTGATCAGTACTATTGGTGTACACTAGGTGAAGGGTTAGGATCTTGTATCAAGATACCTAAGGAGAGTAGGGTTGTGCATAGAACTCTACTAGGTCAGTGATTTGGCCTAAGAAGACCCTAGAGGAGAGTAGGGTAGAGAGAAAGCCTAGGTGTGTTACATCAGAGTGGTATCAGAGCCCCAAAAGATTTGGGATTGTATATGTCATAGGTGGAATCTTGTAGCTCCACAGACATGGTAACAAATGAAGAGTTGTCTAGGTACTTGGATGAGAAAAAGGAGAAGAATAGACTCCTTGAAGAGGCCCTAGTAGAGATGAAGTTGAAACTACAAGAAGTAGTGGATGCAAGAGACCATGGTAGAGAAGGTGAAACAAGTGATAGAGGGAAGAAGAAGGTTGAAGAGTATGATATTATCCCTGAACCTCATCAAGGCATTGGGTGGAAAATCCTTAGAAGGCATCCCATTTTTTAGTGGAAAAATGGACATTGAAATAGTATTGGAGTGGATTGAAGGGATGGAGAACCACTTTGAGTGTGAAGGCATAAGAGATGCACAAAAGGTTAAGGTGGCTAATTCAAGGCTTAGGGGATTAGCCCTAACATGGTGGAAATATTTTCAAGATGAAAGAGTCAAACTTGGGAAGCAACCTATAGCAAATTGGTAAGCAATGGTAACAAAGATGAAAGAGAAATTTTTACCAGAAGACTATGAGATCCAACTCCATAGAAGGAGACAAGGATTAAAGAAGAAAGATATGGATGTATCCTCCTATACAGAGGAGTTTCAAAGGCTCTATCTTAGGTCAAAGTAATAAGAAGAAGAGCCAATCAGAGTGGCTAGGTATCTAGGTGGGTTGAAGTGGAACATCCAAGAAGAGATTAGCTTGTGGACCCCCACTACTATTCAGAGATGTCAACAGCTAGATCTTAAGGTTGAAGAGAAGAATAGAAAGAAGAGTGACTCTAATGTAAGAGGTACAGGTAGAGGAAGAGACCAAAGAGGACAGAGAGGAGGTTACCAAGGTAGGGGCAGTGAACAAAGAATCCAAGGTGAAAATAGATTGACAGAGCACACCGATGAATCCACACCAAGAGGTGGCTATGGCAGAGGTAGGGGTAATAAGAGTGGATCTAATAGGGGAAGAGGAGGTAGAAATAACTCCTATTTTGCAAACATGAAGTGCTACAACTATGGACAGACTAGTCATCCAACATATAGATGTCCTGATAGGCCTAGTGCATCCAATAGTGACAAGAGGGTAGCTTATGTTCAAGAAGACACTTCTAGTGTCAAGGCACCTAATGTTGATCATATAGACTCTAAGATGGGTGAGAATCTGATGTTTAGAAGGGTATTAATCAGGCAGCCAGTGAAGGATGATCCTAAGAAAAGGAGGGCATTATTTAGGATCAAATGTAAGATCCTTGGAAAATTCTGCAAGGTGATAGTAGACTCTAGGTCTACTAATAATATAATATCAGAGGAGATAGTTACTAAGCTAAAATTAACTAAGATACCCCATGTAAACCATTACAAGGTGACTTGGCTTAATAAGGGATAGAGTATGTTAGTAAATGAGAAAACATGGGTAGAGTTCCCTTAGCAGGCTATAAGGACAAGTTACTTTGTGACATCCTCCCAATGTATGCATGCCACTAGTTGCTAGGAAGACCCTGGAAATATGATAGAGAGGTAGTGTATCATGGAAAGGAGAATTCCATATCCTTTAAGAAGAATGGAAAGACATTTAAAATATAGTATTTGTTGGAGGATGAAGAGTCATGGTCTAAGACTCCTACTGTGTTATTTTGCAGTGGAAAGGATTTTGTAAGAGACATCGAGGAAGAGGTAAGTGAAGGGTATGCCATTTTGTTAAAGCCTAAGGAGGAAGAGAAGAAAATTAAGGAGATAGTACCTAAGGAGATTCAGACTCTACTTGATAAATAAAGTGATATAGTCAATGATGGGACTCTTGCCACTTTGCCTCCTAAGAGGGTGATTAGTCATCAAATTGACTTCATACCTGGTGCCTCATTACCTAAAAAAGTAGCTTATAAGCTAACCCCTGATTAGAATTTAGAACCCCTGATTAGAATTTAGAGGTAGCTAGACAAGTCCAAGAATTATTCCACCAAGGCTTGATTAAAAAGAGTATCAGCCCATGTGTAGTCCCTGTGGTGTTAGCATCAAAGAAAGGTGGAAAATGGAGGCTATGTATTGATTCAAGGGCAATTAACTGAATCGCCATAAAATACAGGTTCCCAACACACAGGATAAAGGACCTTATGGATTATCTTGGAGGGGCAATGTACTTTACCAAATTGGATTTGAAAAGTGGTTACCATTAGATAAGGGTTAAGGAGGGAGATGAGTGGAAGACAACATTCAAAACAACTGATGGGTTGTATGAATGGCTTGTGATGTCATTTGGCCTCACCAATGCTCCTAGCACATTCATGAGGCTCATGAATGAAGTGCTTAAGTACTTCACAGGTAAGTTTGTGGTAGTCTATCTTGATGAAATATTGATCTATAGCAGAACAAAGGAAGACCACATTAAGTATGTTGAATCAATGTTGAAGAAGTTTCATGAAGAGAAATTAGCCATTAATTTGGAGAAGTGTGAGTTTCTAAAGCAAGAGCTTGTCTACTTAGGATTTTTGGTATCCAAAGGATCCTTGAAGATGGACCAAGACAAGGTGTTAGATATATTGGCCACCACCTACATCAGCAACTGAGGTAAGGAGTTTCCATGGCCTAGCTCAATTTTATAGGAAGTTCATTAGAAATTTTAGTGGTATATGTGCACCATTGTTGGAAACTATTAAGGGTGGAAGTAAGGCTAAGTTTAGATGGAACTTAGAAGCTAGGAAGTCATTTGAGATGTTGAAAAGGCAAGTAGCTACACAACCTG
>MU223332.1:1030937-1044036 GCA_018584345.1 Thuja plicata
GAATTGAGACAATTCTTGGAGAGTGAGACTAGGGAAGACCTAGTTAGTTTGTGTTGCAGAATGAAGAACTTTTGATCAGTACTATTGGTGTACACTAGGTGAAGGGTTAGGATCTTGTATCAAGATAAATAAGGAAAGTAGGGTTGTGTATAGAAATCTACTAGGTTAGTGAGTTGGCCTAAGAAGAACCTAGACGAGAGTAGGGTAGAGAGAAAGCCTAGGTGTGTTACATCAATTACATGTAATTTCAACTGTTACAACATACTTAATTCTCAACAGGAACAAAGAAATGTAAAGTTATGCAGCATAGAGAGAAAGAAAGGTAGCATTAAATAATCAACAATAGTAATGCATTTAAATTCTATATTCAAGAGTGGTAAAACAATAAGCATCAAGGCTATCAAAAAAGTACAAATGCAATAAAATCAAGAGTCGTTAGTGGAAACTAGTAATGTCATAGCATAGAGGCACTAATCTTCAGTGATGTAAAAGGAAACATTGGATAGAAAGGTATGCAAGGCAACCAAGCCATTTTCAAAGAAACATTAATAATGAAGTTGAAGCTAGAGGGCATGAGGATTAAGCTAATGTTGTTATACATAAAGACAGTAATGCCAAAATAAATAGAAAAAAGTGAAATGTATGAAAAATGTGACATCGTGAAGAAAGGTCATCATAAGCGATGAGCAAATAGGGTCTATGAGTAAGATGTTAATGTCCACTAATCACAAAACTTTTTGTTGTCTAAAATTTAAAAAAGTGGTTTTCATCAAGTGGACAAAAGGGGATCAAACATGTTCACTCATGATGGAAGAAAACCGGTGATTTGAACACAAAATATAGTGTCATGATGATGTCATTCAATGCTATGACAAAAAAATTTGTCAAGAATAGTGAAAATATATGAGGACAATATTGTTTACTATCATAAAGAAGGATCAATGGGTGGGTCCAAGAAGCTGGGTGCCAATTCCACAAAAATTTGTGGGAAAAAAAATTGCTGCTAGAAACATGTGCCCATTTTTTAAGAAACAAGCTCCCATTTAGTTTTGGGCTTGTGAGATGTAAAAATAAAAAGAGCACACATTTATCAGACTGGCGCTCGTTTAGGATCGGCCTAAAATGGGTGCGTGAATTTTACAAATCGGGCACCCATTTTGAAAATATATTTATTAATTTTTTATCCGATTTCCTTGAGTCATTTTTACTACTTGGAAAATGGGAGAATGATCTCTAGACACATGGGTGCCCTATTTGAACTTCACCGCCAACCCCCTCAGCCATTTTTTTCTTTATTCCAAGTACGTACTTTTTATATTTATTTTCAATTTTTCAATATTTTTTTAAAACATTATTTATTTTTATTTTTTAATTGTTAGAAAGTAATTTAAAGTTCCAAAAAAAAAAATTTAATAGTATAAAAATATTAAATTTTATGTTTAAACTAGTTATTTTTAGTTTTAATTTACTTCGTAAAATATTGTAGAAAAAATGTAAAATAAAAATTAGTTAAAACTTAGAACCTTGGGTAGAAAACAAAAACAAAAACATAAACCCAGACATTACTCAAACCTTTTTAATGTATGCAAATTTTCAAAACTTCCAAAAAGAAATTAACCCTCGACAGAAAACTAATAGTAAACCCTAGATAGAAAATGAACAAAATTCTCTCTCTCTCTCTCTCTCTCTCTCTCTCTCTCTCTCTCTCTCTCTCCTTAATAGGACCTAGTTTTGTGTTTAAATGAACTATATACATTTACATCTAGTTAGATGTTTAAATGTATTCAACTTATGTTTAGATGTTTATATTGGAGTTTAGGAAAAATCAACTCTGCAGCTCCCATGAATCACCTACATGCAAACTTGTCACAAAGAGAGAAGCAGAAGCTATGGAGGCCAAAAATAATAGATCCATGAAAGAGGAAACATATTGTGCAAACAATGGAGAAAAAACTCTCAATACAATATCATCCTCAGTTCATTAATAATTTACATAGAGAGAATCCTTATAAAAAAAGATTCTAGAAACCCTAAAGGGGAAAAATCTAGGTTGCAGAAATAATAATTAATAAATATATCAATTATTATATGGCAATTTTGGCTTAGGTAAAAGAGAGATAATAAGTGTCTTAATAATTAAATCAAAATTATTTAATTAATAAGTGAAATAACTTATTACTCTAACCCCCCTTAAGATAAACTTAGGGAGTAGCTAAAACCTAGAAACAACTACTGAAAGTAAGAAATGGGTCCCGCCAACAAGGGTCGATTGGGTACCCAAGTACAAGAAATCACTATAAAGAGGAGGAAAGGAGAAAATGCAGTGGAAAAAATCCCTCTCTGAAAAGAGATGAAGACTAGTGAAGGACTAAAGAAGCCTCCAAACTAGAGAATGTCCCACAAAACAGGAACAAAGGAAGAACATGAAGAATGCTTCTGAAGCATGAAGCTGCAAACCTGGTGCTATCAAAGAATAACTGTTGGAACCTCCACTATAATAGAACATGATCAAGTAGAGAAGACTATATGCAAAGTCTGAAGAGATGATCAATCGAAGGTGAAAGGTTTCCTCCCAAATAAGAATGAAAGAGTGACCATATGGTAAATGATCCATCTCACCGAAATGCATATAGGTATCCATCCACTGCGTCTACCTAGTAGATAGGAATAAATATTGAATACATAGCTCACTCCATCAAACCAAGGAAGCATTAGAACCAACAAGAGATACCCCCATAATGTTGGGAAAGGAGAGGCATGACAAGTACACTACAATTGACTGCCAAGAACAACTGCATGACTAAGAATCGAGAACATAGAAAGTGAAGTAAAAAGTACAAACACATATAAAAGATGGTGTCATGGAAGGATCACTCTCTTGATACACATCATGAGGCTAATGTTGTGGAAGGAAAACTCACTTGAAAAAGGTAGATGAAAAACAAAGAAAACATCAAACCCCCCCCCCATGGCACTTTATAATGGAGTGAAAGTACAAACATGCACAAAATGTGCAAGATCCCAAGCATACAAGAGATGGTACTATATCTTAGAGTGTTTGAAAAAACTAAACACTATAGAAATAGATGTCCAGAATTCTCAGGAATGAAAAAAATATGTATGAACATGAGTCATCCATTACAAAGAAAATGATCCTAGGATCTAAACCATCCAAAATATTCACCAGATTGCTAAAAAGGAAAATAAATGAATAAAATATACCTAGAGAAGATTATGAAAATGAGACCCATATCATAAGAAATAACACATAAGAATCTTTCCAATGATATGCGTAAATGAGAAAATAGAGTTTGGATGAGAAAGATATGGCTCATGGAGTGCAAACAACAACCCTAACTTTGACTGGCAAAAAACCTTGCAAAATTTAAAAAATTAGGAAACCAAACCTCAAAAAATAGGACAGGCTCATAACCTCATTTCCAATGATATCTCATTTGCCCAAAAATGCCTCCTTTTTCTCAATATATGGCTGAAACATGGATAGTACCCCAGAAAAGGCAAAAGAAAGAGCCCCGGTGGCTATTGGATAGCGCTCTGGCTAAGTGACAGAGGTGGTTGCACCCTGGTGGCATGGTGGGAAGATCAAAAAAAGAGGAGCTGGGCGGTAGTGGGAAGATCAAACAAAGAGGACTAGACCGCTACGACACCTATCGATAGCAGCAGTGACCTCTAGCCGGCAGCGGTGACCGTTGGGCAATTTTTATATTTTTTATTTTTAAGATTATATAAAAAAATCTCGATTTGATGATTTTCTTTTTTTTTATTATTTGTTTTTCTCCTTGATAAACGTGCATTCACACTTGTAAGGCCAGAAGCACAAATTTTTATTCCAAATGTCACAAAGGCCAAAAATGAAAAACCTTATATGAAAATATAGGTATTTGGGCCTTCTGAGAACTATGGTGAGGTCTGTTTGGGGCCAAAATGCTCCCAAAATAGGTTCACTTAAGAACACCAAAAAAACTTCTAAAAAACATGATCTGAAGAACAAGGCCCAAAATCTCTCATGAAGATAATATGGGCATGACGATCTAGAGCTCTGATATCATGTTAGATTTTAGGAAAAAGAAACCCTACAGCTCCCAAGAATCACCTACATGCAATACCTATCACAAAGAGAGAAGCAAAAGCTATGGAGGCCAAAAATAATAGATCCATGAAAGAGGAAACATATTGTGAAAATAATTGAGAAACAAACTCTCAATACAATTGCATTTTCATTTCATTAATAATTTACAAAGATGGAATCCTTATAAAAATGATTCTAGAAACCCTAAAGGGGAAAAATATAGGCTGCATAAATAATAATTAATAAATATATGCCTAAAGTTTAGCTTAAGTGAAAGAGAGATAATAAGAGTCTTAATAATTAAATCAAAATGATTAATTAATAAGTGAAATAACTTATTACTCTAAAAGTTTAAATATTTTATATGTTTAAATGTATTTAATTTATGTAAGTTAAATTATAATTATAAATTTTCTTGTTTATATATATATATATATGGATGAATTTAGCTTAGGGGTAAAAGCACAATAATCTTTCACCCTTTTATAAAGGAAAAGGCTAACAAAATTAAAGTTGTTCAACTTCAATAGTATAAAAGTGACACTTATGTTTGGAATTTGAAGATGATGTAAACTAATTAAATGTTTTAAAATGGATGAATTTTATGATTTATATTTTTTATATTTTTTTTGAATAAGTTTTGATATGTTTTTTTAATTTTTAAAGATGATTTTTCAGTTGCAGAAACATACTGAAAATTAGGGGTCTAGTTCCCACCAAAAAATTATATGTAAATAAACATTTTTCCCCTAATTTCAAAATATGTTATAGATGACATATATAGCTAGTGCATGAAGAAATAAAAATTGGTTTGTGACCTATATATTTTCTTTTATAACAATTCAAATTCTAACTCACCTGAAATCGACAATTTCATCTCCCGCCATAATTTTCATAACAAATATATCCCAATCAAAAAAAGAAATATATATTCATGAAGAGGACTCTCTCTTCTAGTGCACCATATGCTTTTAAAATTTATTTAATATGATTTAATATTTTTTTCTTTCTCCCTATCAACATCTCCTTGATTGTTAAAATACCTATTTGCAATATTTTTTAATTATAATAGACTGTGTCTAATTAAAACACTATAAAATCTATAAGAGGATATTATTGACTGTGATCTCTACAAAAGGGTATTTTTGTATTTTTTTTTAAATATCATTAAAAATACTTAGAGTTATTGAAACGACACTTTTCTGAAATAATTTTATTTCTATGATAATTGGACTCAAAGTGGTATAAAACATGCATTTAATAGACATTTCCAATTGGAAAAGTGAAAGCACTTATCTAACTTAGCTATAATAAATCTAGCTAGACCATATGTTTGACCAAAATTATTTTTTAGTTAGAAATACTAAAATTCAGCTGTGCTGATAAGTTAGCCTAAAAGGTGACAGATTATTGTACTTTTACCCTTAGATGAGCTCTTAGGTCAGCAGCCACCTCCACCCCCTCCATCTCCACCCCCAGCTCCACTTCAACCTCCACCTACTCTTGAGGAGGTTAGACAAAACATGAGAAGAAATGTTGCTATCATAATTAGAGATATTAATACCATTATACATGATCCACATCCATCTTCCCAGCTATTACGCCTTGCAAATAGTATGCAAGGAATTGTATATTATGTACAGGCATTAGATTTTTTTGGTGTTTAAAAATGTTTATGCTTTGAAAGATACCAATATACCTTGAGATTGGCTTTAAGAGTGGTTAGATTAAAATATGGGAAGATATTTAAGGTAACTTGACTAACTATCGGGACAAGACTTCCCTTTGCACTTCTGGCTATGCAAAACCAAGGTGGGTACACCTAATCCAGCTCAACATTTAACTCTTTAAAACTCTTTACAACTCTGGATTTTAAACAACATATAATGGTAAGAAAGTACTAAATGTTAACCACTCATTCATTGACTCTCCATTACCATGAAGGACAACAACCAACAACCACAAAACTTAACAAAGGATTAAAAATGGTTTTGAATTTTAAAAGGGGAGAATATAACCAAATCCAACCAGACATATATTAGTATAGAAATACTAATTCTTGATCATTGCTTTATTCATTGGGAAATATCTCTACTACAGATACAAAAAACAAGGAACTAACTATTGTCGAAGTTTCAAAACCATAAATACAAGTATCCCACACCAAACACTTCTTATAAGATTCTTGTGAAAACCAAATAAACCTATGTCTTATCCAAAGAAATATTTAATTTGATCCTTGACCAAAGCTAAGGAATAACAACATACACATAGATAAACTATATGCAATGAATCATAAAATCCAAACCTCAAGAAATAGGCACAAAGGAAAGACTTGAATCTGGGAACTTGTATTAAGTATGAGGAATCATGTTCCTATTTTAATGTGTTTCAAAACATATGCTTATTCAATAAATGCAAAAGACTTGAACTTTCTATTCTATCCTAATACAATCTAGATACAAATTTGCTATACTCTCACTGGAATAAGTATGCAACTTAATGCTTTTTTTACTTCCCCAAGTTTCCAGCGTCTACTAAATGATCTTGTAAATCCTTTTGTAGACACCTAAATCTGATTAACATAATCTAATCATATTTAGTTCCTTCTAGAACATTATCAACTAAGTAATCAGTCATTACCTAATTGATCTATGTTATCCTACTAGCTTAATTGATTCAATTAATTAGCTATCGTCTGATTTATTATTAAATGGCAACCAATGGCCTAATAATTAATTAAACCCCCTTTTCCCCTATTAAGTTTAATGAATGTATTTATTCATTTACCTTAATTCATATTATCATCTTTTCCTCCACTTGTGGTTTAAACAGTTAAATCTATCCTATTTAAGCACATGGCTTCTAACCTTAACCCCTAACCTAACCAATCTCAAACATCTAACCCTAAGTTCAAACCCATCCCAACCCCTTCACACATGCTAATCCTTCTTCATTATCTAATTAACCCTAATCATCTAATTAACCCCTTGACTCGTTATCTCTCCTCCCATCACCATCTCCCTAATCACCTATCTTAAACCCTAACCCTAATCCTAAACTCTCCCTAAGCTTGTCACATTCCTAATCTTTGGATTAGGAATTCAACCCCTTTCCCAAAGTCAAACTTCTCAAGCCATCTCTTATCCCCTCACCCATGCCTCATTAAGACCCTCATAAATGCCTCATTCATGCTCTTACATTCCCCATTAATGCTCTTACAGCCCTCATTACTCATCGTATCCCCAAATTCATCTCGTATCCCTTTGCACATTGACCAAGATGGTCACATTCCTCATCCTCTCTCCTTGTGACACTTGTCACAATGAGAGGCACTTAAATAAGCACAATTCTTGTGCTCTCTTCTAGGTGCATCTGAGCCTCTCTTCAGGTTTGCATCCTAACCACTCATTCTGAGCCCATTTTCCTATATAAGGAACCTCATTCATTCACAAATTTATCCTTTTTCCATCAAATTTATAATGTCAGTTTGAGATCACAGTCTGGAAGCTTGGAGCATCATAACTGAGCACACATCCCAAATAAATGGACACATCCAAAGCTCAAATGGATTTTGATTGAGTTTTTATGGAGGTTTGCACTTTCTTAAGTTTTATTGTTTCAAATTTTGTTTTATTCTAATCATGTATGTAGTTTTGATTTATTAGTTATTGAGTGCTTTGATTTATCATCATGTTCCCATTTATAACTGATTTTCCCATAGCTCACACCTTTTATAAGAGAAGGATTGCAACAATATTTAGATCATTTTAGAGAAAAAGACCAACAACTAGGTCTTTCAAGATATTAAAAGAATTACCTTTTTCAACTACCCTATCTTCAACCAGAAGTAAATTTTGTCAGCAATCCACTCTGTACAATCGGATATGTGGCCGCCAGTCATTTTAAACCTTAAAGAACATTCCCTAGCAAAGGAATATGGAATGTCTCTATTTGTATCAACTCATCAGGGAATTTATGTCTACGAAGGAAATCTAATCCTCCAACCACCAGACTCAAGAATAGATCCACCATTAAAGCAGATAATAAATGGAGTCACCTAAGGGTTTTAAAATATCTGTAAATCTTATCACAAACCCTAAACCACCATTCCTATCATAAATGTTCCTGAAAATTATTCCAAGCAATCAGATTTTAATCTTAGTAGCATCCCCTAATTGCATTTATACAACCCATAAGATCAGATCATAAATTTACTCTCTTGTCAGATAAGACATAGAACCACCACTTCAAAACCCTCAAGAAATAATTTAAATATTGAAATGATCAGATAAAATGGCTATACCTAGCGTGGAAAATCCCATTGATGGTCGAGATCAAACTTTATCATCGACTTTAAAATACCACTGTCGATCCTTTTTCAAAACACCCGTGAGCACTGATATCAAATGTACTATGTGTTCATTAGGCATGATGCATTGATTACTAATCCATGTACATCTTATGTTTGAGGGAAAGCAATGGCCATCCAATTTGATTAGATATGCTTTACCTTTACCTTCTTTGAAAACCTAGACCCACAATATGATCAGGTTGGTGTTTCTTAGGCGCAATTCCTTGAAGACTAAATAAGGAGAAACTTTTCTTTGAGGCATAAGCCAACCATACGATCTGATCGGATCTGACCATCCTTTAACTTCTTTTCAGTGCTGACCAGGTCTCGTTGTCTTCCATGTGTGACCCAAGCATGATGCCTTAATGGAATAACCTCTATGCATCTCTGCATCAAGGAATTACTCCTCCCATTCAATCAAAAGAGATTTGACCACACATTAACCTTTCTTTAACCCTAGGCACTTTTCACGTGTCACAAAGGTGTAATTCCTTGAAGGATATCCTCCAATCACCTTTCAATGAAGGGAAAGCACCAACCGTTGGATGAAAAAAAATTGAGCGCGCTTTACCTTTTGGCCCCAAGATCTCAGAATGGACAAGTGTCAGCAGAGCATGATGCCTTAATGAATATTTTCCTCACATCTTCTGATTAAGGCATAATGTCCATTATCAGATCAACTCTGACCTGTCTGACCTTTATTTCAACTTTAAACCCCAGTCGGGCCCTGCTATAGACAAGTGGTGCTTAGGCGCAATGCCTCAATGGAACAAAATTTAATGACCTTTTGTTTAACGTATTGCGACAACCATTAGATGAAGTTTGATCTAAATTGGTTTTATCTCATTGTTGACTTAGAATGAAAAAGGGTCCGCCATCATTTGGAAACAGACACCTAGAAACCTGTCATGAAGCCTTGAAGGATAAAGAGGCTCCATCTTGTGATCTACAAATTATGCATGTTGTTGGATTAAAATGAAATTTCTCTACGCCTAGGTTAAAAGAAAAGGCCGCATGGACTTGAAGACTTAGGAAATATTAATACTATACCCCCGCTACGACATAGAGAACTATTAGATGGCCTCATTAATGATGACTTAAATCTCATGGGTTGAAGTAACTTAAGTGGCCCAAAAAGGTAACATCATTTTATAATGAAGACATCATCCCTAGGGTTTTCGAAAACATACCAAGGGTTTAAGGACTTAACAACAATCAAGACACTAGAACCAAGCCCAAACACTTTAAAAAAACTTTGGAACCATGGAAATGTTTTGACAATGCTAACAATAGCTCTGATTGGGGATGTATGTCTCTTACAGGGATGACAAGATTATAGAATCTTAGGGTTAAGTAGACAACCTACAGAAATGAAAATACCCTACAACAGACAAAAAAATAAGAATATGTACAAACCAAAACTTATTTACAACCGATTTTTCATGGATTCTGAGAAATTCAAGAGAAGTATAACTTCAGGAATTGTCCATGAATTGGAAATTCTAGAATATTTCTAGTTAAATATTTTAAAATGTAAGAATCAGAACCCCACTTAATGTCAATGATATATGGTCCTAACCAAATAGGATAAAATTTGCTATGTTTTCCTTTATCTTCCAATCTGGCATTCCACATCAAGACCAAATCATCAGTTTCAAAACTTCTTACAGTGGTTCTTTTTTCATACAGATCCTTACATTAAAGCTGCAACCTAACATTTCTATCATGTGCTTCCCTTCTTGATTCATCCAATGTTATCAAATCATCCATTTTGATCTTCATATCATCTTCCAGTTCCTTGTCATATTTTTGGATAAACTTGTACATTTGCAATAGGTTATTTTGTGGCAACCTAGCATGTATATCATATACTAAATCAAAAGGTGCACAACCAATGGCCTTTTCACTGTCACTCTATCATTCAACAATGCATGTTGCAACTTTGAATCCCAAGCTCTTTTATTCTTATCTAATATTATCTTCAGAATTTTAATCAGGATTTTGTTAATAGATTCAGCTTGGCCATTTCCATGTGGGTGATATGCGGAAGATTAATAAATCTAGATCCCATATAGTTGGAAAAAATCATTAAATTCTTCATATCTGAAACACATTGCACTATATACCACTATTATCTCCAAGTAACCAAATCTAGTTAGGATGTTTGTAACACAAAGTCAGTTACAACCTTGTTGGTGGCTCTTTTAGTAGGAATTGCTTCAACCCACTTAGTAAAATAGTCAGTTGCCACTAGAATCCATGAATAACCTCCACTAGATTTATTAGGGATCTCACAATGAAATCCATTCCCCACTTTTGAAAAGGTGCCTCAACTATGACAGGCTTCATAGGTGAATTCCCACCATACTTAAGCTTACCTACAAATCTCTGGAAAGCATCACATTTTTTGACATAACTGTGGGCATCCTTAAAAATGGTAGGCCACCAAAAAATAGACCTCATAATTTTATGTGTAGTAGTCTTAACCATGTAATGGCCCCCACATGCACCATTATGCATTTGTTCGAACAAGTTCTTGGATCTGTCATAGTCTACACCTTTGAGAAATACTCGAGGAGTTCATTTCTCCTCTACAACAATTGACCATGTATTATTGCATACTTAATAGCATGCAATTTGATTTTTCTCTTCCTATTTTCATCCATATCTAGAGGTAATATCATTTTCTGTAGATATCCAATGATGTCCTTATACCAATCACAACAATCCATATCACAAATATAAGGCCTTTTCTCTTCTTCTAACATGTTTACATGATTAGCATCCAAATTACTCTGAGCCATAAGCTTTGTAAATCCTAGGCCTTTGACCAACTTTGTGATCTGAATATCAATATTAAACTCTTGGATTCTATTTATCCATCTACACCTTTTTCCTAAAACTTCATGTTGGACTAGAATGTCCTTCATAGTAGCACTAGGCACATAAGCAATTATAATTTCTCCTATCAAACATCTAAAAGCTTTATGTTTATTTTTCCATCATTTCATATTTCAGTTTTTTTGCGTGTAATGATTTCCTGAAAAAGGAAATGGTTTGTTCAAATCCCTCTGAATTCTTTTGTAACAATACTGCAGCAACAATATTGGATGAAACAAAGGAGAAAATCTGCAAAGGCTTTCTATAATCAGGTGTCCTTAAAAAAGGGGCATCTTTGATAGCCTTCTTAATATCTAAGAAAGCCTTATATTCTTCTTCATTCCATTCCACCTTAGCTCCTTTGTTCATTATATTTGAAATAGGGATACTAATCTCTACAAAATTTGTAACAAATCTACTCAAGAAGTTTACTTCTCCAAAGAAATATTGAATGCCCTTGACATTCTTGGGTTGAGGGAATTTACCAATTGTAGAAACCCTTTCAAGATCAATCTTGACTCCATCCTTAGACACAATGTGTCATAAGATCTTTCACTCCATAACTCCAAAAGCACATTTCTTTGGTTTGAATGAGACCCCATACTCCAAAGTTCTAATTAAACATTTCTCAAGATGACCACAATGTTGATCTTCCTTTGTTGAATAAGTTGTCAAAGCATCTTGGTAAACAACTAAAAAGTTATTTATGAAATCTGCAAATGCCACATCCATGGCTATCTAAAAATTTTCCCCAGCATTTGTCAAGCCAAAAGGCAGTCTCACATAAACATAAGTACCCCATGGTCTAGTGAATACGGTATTAAATTGTTTAGATTCCTTAACCATGACCTGGTTATATCCTGAGAACCCATCCATCATTGACATTAATTCAGACCTAGTAAATCTTTGTAGGATGGATTTCATATTGGGCAAACATAGTTTCCCTTTAATCAATTGATGTTCAAATTTCTAAAATCTACACAAATTCTGATGTCTCCATTTTTCTTTCTTACTAGTACCAAGTTTGATACCCATGAGGAATGCCTGGTGGTTTTTATAATCTGAGAATCTCTCATCCTTTTTAATTCTTCCTACATTTTTTGTGCCAGAGTGGGATTGATGGGTCTCAACTTTTGTCTGAAAGTCTTAGTGCCTTCCTTTAAAGGAATCTCATGTTGAAACAGATCTTGTCTATAGGCCTTCAAATCATCATAAGACCATGCTAAAACTTGCCTATATTTTCTTAGAGGATCAACCAATAACTTATTGATTTTAGGAGACAACTTTTTACCAATATATAATTTCTTAGCGTCCTCAGCTATTCCTATTTTTATTTCTTCCAAATATTTAATTTTTCTTACAGTATTTGCAGAAAAGACTTATCTTTATTATCAAAAACTTTCTCAAGAATAACTATCCCTTTGTAACTCTATTTGATTTTATTTGGGGAAACTCCTTACAAAAAATGGTATCTTTGTTGGAAATATGGATGGAGTAACTGAGAGGGGAGGGGTGAATCAGTTACCACAAAAATAAATCCACAAGTCCCTTAGATGTCTTAAATATATATTGTTGTTACTCGATAGATTAACTTATCATTGTTCTTTAAACATCCACAGTTGTTGACATGCATAAATCAAATAGTATAAACACAAGTAACACAAGTAACACCAGATATAACGTGGAAACCCAATTTGGGAAAACCACCAATGCAACTAGTTACTAATTTTCACTCTTCTGAAGTGAGCCCTGTTAGGAGCCAACCCTGTTAAAGG
>MU223332.1:1044405-1072269 GCA_018584345.1 Thuja plicata
AAGTCAGCCCAATTACAAGTTACAATAAATAAATATTACATAGGTCAGCTGCATATACAAGTTTTAATTAATAAATATTACTTTGGTCGGCTGCATAAACATTTCACTGATGCTCGGTGAACACTGCTGATTCTACGAAAATCCTTTGGTAACCGACTGAACTCGGTAAGTACAGTGAACTCGGTAAAGACTAACTTTCCTTCACATATTCTTTGATGACCGACTGAACTCGGTAAGCACTGAATTTCCTTGTTGACCGAGAGAGCCCGGTAGTAACTAACTTCTCGATATAGTATTCTAGAGTGCTCGGTAGACTCTGTAAATGGCTTTTCTTACCGACTGAGCTCGGTGGACTCTGTCAACTACCTTGCTGAACATTCTGAGCTCGGTAGACTCTGTCAGATGACTGATATGACATTCTTTGCTCGGTAGACTCTGTCTGATGACTGATATGACATATGTGTAACATCAAAGACAATACACAATTAAACAATTGTATCCAACAATCTTTATTGTCCAATGTTTCCATACATCCACTGAAATCCATTTCCTTGTTTAAAAAGTCTGCTTCACAATTTAAAAATCTCAGAATATCTAAGTCATCTTCAAAAACTTGCCAATTTTCAACATTATCTAGTATTGAAGGCCTAGATTGGATCTCTATTTTATAAATTCCTACAAATGTGATATCCTCGGCTCTCAAAGAAATTTTAGCTAGTAAATCTACCATTTTATTCTGGCCTCTATCTATCCAAATAATACCAAATGCATCAAATTTTTCCAATTCATCCCAGACAGTATTTCTATACTGCTTGAGTCTTTGATTTTTTGAAACATATTTGGATTTAATCTAAGATATTATCAATTCAGAGTCTCCAATCACTCTAAGACTTCTTATTCCATGTTTTGAGGTTAATCTCAATCCTATCAACAAAGCCTCATATTCTACAACATTATTTGTGCATGTAAACAATAATGTAAAAGAAAACTTGAAGGTCTTACCACTAGGAGCTACCAATAAGATTCCTGCACCAGCTCCTTCGTTATAACTTTCTCCATCAAAATACATATTCCACAAGTCATTTTGGTCTATTAAATTGTCCCTGTCATCAAATAAAATCATAGGCTGAACTCTTCCTTCAACCCCTATATCTTTTACTTGAAAAGATCCAATATCAGTATCCAAAAAATTATTCATATCAGTATCTTCATTTACTTCAATCATGTGAGTATTCTTATTTTCCCAAGACACCAGGACATTGTTACCAGCAATATTGAATGTGGAAAAAGATAGATCACATTAAATACTCCCTCCCATTAAGCACTCCACTTTCTCGAATACAAGGGTGCCAGCAAGAAGTTGATTCCACCTTTTGGGTAAAAAGTGGAAGTGTTTTTCCTATTTTTCAACTTTTTTTGTCAATTGATGTCAAAATTTGATGCATTTAGAGACTGAATCTCAGAACAATCCACAAATAGAAAATATAGTTCTCAGAGTCTAGTTTTCAAATATGTAATTTTCTTGAATACCCACATGGTAGAAAATACATTTTAGTTGGCATTTTTCAAAATGCCTATTTCAGGACCATACCGCACACATGTATGACCACCCTATTTTGAAGTAAATAAAGGAATTTTTGTAAATTCTTGTACGGAAAGGTACCTAAAACATCAAATATTGATGAGGATTATTTTGCTTTTTTTGTTGAATTTTTTTTTATTAATTTTAAATTGACTATAAAGTACATTTTCAAAACCTCTGGTGTACAACCACCATAATTTGATGAAAAATTCACTTTTAAAAATATATATATATTTTGAAGAAAATTCTATGTAGATTGATATCATATAATTCATTTTTTCCAAAAACATAAAATCAAAAAAGTTATTAAAATTTTAGTTAACCTTACTATTTCAACTTTAGGTACCACTTTGGTATAATAAATATTTTAAAAATATTAAAATTACTCATATCTCTACAAAATTTATTTTTTTATAATCTGTACAATATGAACTGAAATGGGTTTTTTTTTGTCAAAAAATTCATTCACGAAGACCTCTTAAAAATTATGACAAAGCGCAAATTTTATATATCAATGCCTTAGCCATATTTTTGCAAAGTCAAGCACAGGATTGGTGGGACCAAGCCTATCCCAAACCAAAAACTAGGGTAGAGGTACGTTTCCCGCTCCTGATTTTCAAAAATGGGCACCCATTTTTTGAAATTCAAAAAATGGATGTCCATTTCTTTTTGGACCATTGAAACAGAAACGGGTGCCCGTTTCTATTTAAATAACGGGTGCCATTTCTGAAAGAGCCGTTGGAGACAAAAAAAAAAGACTGTGGGCCTGATCTCAATGATTTTTGATTATTCAATCATTTCTATGACATATTAATACAGTAGAAAGAATATTTTAACCTACATTCTCTTTTTTTGTCTTGTTCTAGATCTAACAAGAAGGGATTAATTTGAATTCAAATTTTGGTGCAAACATGGGATCAAAGCAACGTAGAAAGAGGAAAAGAAAGGTTCTGACAGCTAATGAGGTTGCAGAAAATAGAGAGAAGGAGACAAAATGACAATGAGAAAGAAGAGCAAGAATTCAAAAATGGAAAAATCCTAGAGCATCGAGTTCAACAATTGTTTCAGAAGAGGAGAAGAATGAGGACACCATGATGAATGCAGAGGTTGAAGAAGAAAATACAATAGGAGAAAATTTAGGTGCATTTTATAATCAAGTGTTGGATACAGGTATGTCTTCACAGCCAAATGAAACTTATTCTGATAAAGAACTTGATCTTTTTGTATTAGCGGGTTACTCTTTAAATCATTTAGATTTTCTTCCTGAAAATAGAGTAACAAATTATATTGCACATCAAACACCAAAAATTAGTAATGGTAATCATAATGATAAAGGAACTGTATTTCAAACCCTAATTGAAAGTGAAATTCAAACCCCAATTGAAATCGACAACCAAATGACAATTGAGATCAACAATGTAGATGTAGACATACAAACACCAATTGAGAAAAAAAATTCCCCAAAAATGATAATGAAATGAATGAATAATTTCAAATTAAAAGTGATGTGCTAGAGAATCTACGTGGTTTGGTTTCATGGAGATAGATTAGGACACACATGAGTAAATTGTTTAAAGAATTTTTTTATAATAAGAAATTTGGGTTTCAATGTCAATTAATGTTACAACTAATTAAAATGACTAAATTGTGAAAATTGATGAAGAGGTTAGGCATTTATGTGAAATCTAAGAAGAAGGATGAGTCTCTAAAACAAGTTGTATCAACTATTTCTAGTGCCTTTGACACAATCGGAAAGAAAAGTCATTCTAAAGATAGGAATACGGCACGACAAGAAATAACATCTTTAGTAAACATAACTACTTGTGATAAAAGAATGATGACAAAAATAAGTGGATATCTTAATATTCATCATAAAAATTTAGCAAGAGTTGTAAAGAGAAGAGTTAACTTTGAAAGTGATCTGGAAAACCATTTGTGGATCTTTAGTGGTAGACTTCCGAGGTTTGTCATGAAACTTACTGGTGAAGTCAAAACTTTGACTGAAAATTTTTGGCATGATAATACAAGAGTATCACCTAATGCTATAGATGTCCTTAAATTAAGAGTCAGCTTAAAAATTCATGATCCACAGCCAAAACATCTTTTGGATATGACTCAAATTGAATTGTATAAAAAAAAATTGGTTGTTAAGGTGTTAAATATTCTAGTATTAGTCAAAGATCTTTTGAAAAATGTAAACCATGGTATGTAAGGATTAACAAGGAAAGAGTAACATGTTGTTGCAAAACTCATGTTCAATTTCATTATTATTATGATGTATTTCAATCTATACGTTCTACCATGCATACTAATGAAATGTTGCAGGAATGTGGTATAAATATACCACCTCAAACTATAAAAGAGTTTATATCAGGTTTGTTTTGTAACCCACCTAATGAGAAATTTTTTCTTTTCAATTCATGTGTTTCTGGTGTATGTGATGTATGTGGTAATCTTGAAATTTTAGATAAATTTTTGCATGAAAATCTTTCAATTGATTTTGGTCAGCAATTAGTTGATGTAAAAATATTTAAAACTATTGAGTATCCATTGAAGGATGGAAAGGTTGGAAAACGGTGAGATCTAATTACTGAAAAAGTTAGTGTTCATGCATTTATGAATGAATTCAAGAATAAGGTTGTACCTAAATATGTGAAACACTCTCAAAATGCTAGATGGCTTGATGGACAGTTTCGCATATACAAGAATACATTTTCAATTGGTAGTATACTTTCAGTTGTTGACTTTGTAGAGAACTACATGCTTACACCACAAGATGAAATCCAATCACAATATTATAATTTAGTGCAAGTAACAATATTTTTTCATATTGTTTATAGGCATGCACCTGATAGTATAGAAGAGGATAGAAGAATTTTGAGAGAGTATCATTTCTATATGAGTGATAATAAATTGTGCTCATCCAAGTTTGTCTAGTATTACTTTAAGAACTTTTAAGATAATTTAAGGGAGAAACAAATTCATATAACACAACATCTAATATGGTTAGATAATTGCATAGGGCAATTCAAGAATACTAGAATGTTTTATTGGTTGAGTAGGACACATAAGAAAATTAATGTCCAACATATTTGGAGATTTTTTAGGTTGTACATCGTAAAGGAGAACACGATAGTGTTGTTGCATGTGTTAAGAGATCCCTATATAGAGAGAAACTCAAATTTGAGGAAAAGGCAAAATTTAAAGATGTTTGTGCAATTGTTGAGTGGTATAAAAAAAGTTTGTCTA
Source organism: Thuja plicata (assembly GCA_018584345.1). Taxonomy (NCBI): domain Eukaryota; kingdom Viridiplantae; phylum Streptophyta; class Pinopsida; order Cupressales; family Cupressaceae; genus Thuja; species Thuja plicata. The sequence continues at coordinate 1,049,237 of MU223332.1, forward strand.
CAGGATCAAGTCAGAACTCTACAATCAGACATTTCTTTTGGCTAGTTAAAGAGAATAATATTCTTTCAAGATATGACTATGATACAATCAACGGGTTTTCTAAATGGGATTCATTTATGAGTTCTAATTCTAACACTTGGACTATATGGACTAGGGAGCATGTATGTTTTTGTCAATTGTGTGTTGCAGGTGAATAATAAGAATGTCAGAATATGGAATGGATTGAAGGATGGAAACATAAATCCTTAACACCTAATGAGCCACAAGATCAAGATGATATAAGAAATGAAGACCTAATTACTACATTTGCATCAGAAGATTATGATCGTGTTTCAAACCTCATATAACTTGGTAATTTAATTCAATTTCTTGTAAAACTTTAAAATATATTATTAATGTATACCATATGATTTATGATTGTATTTGAAATAAACACCAAAGAATATCAAATTTGTACATGTAATTAATTTTGTTTTCCAGGACATATGTATGTTGTTGTTGCACCTGAGGATAATGAAGAGAAGACTGATTATTGGCTAGCTCGATGTATAGAACCTAAGAAAAAGTTGATATGTCATGAAGTAGATGATGATGGTTTTCAGTATCCAATTGGGTCTATTGTGTTTATTAGAACATGGCTATGCAAATACCTAACAAGAAGGAATGTTTTGCCAGCTTTTGAAGACTACCAATCAGAAAAGAAGATAATACATTATTCCCATTTGGTAGTGGCAACAAATATCAAATTGGAAAGATACAAAGGGAGATCTGCTAAAAAAATATTATGGACACCTTCAATGGATGAGCATGAGGCAATCATAGATGCATTGCAGAAAAGAGAGGATGATGATGGGACATTAGGTTGAATCAAATTTATAGATGTAATTTTTTGTTAATTATTTTATTTTTATATGTAGACATGTCTTCTTTCAAGTATCATACACGAAGAGCTAATTACTTTGGTTTTCAAGTATCTGGAGTATAATTAGACAACATAGATGTTAGACAAATTGTGCATTTTAAAAATTTTGGCTAATCAAAGTTGTCATACTAGGTGACTGCAATTCATTTATTTAAATTTTGGATCCTATAAATGAATTATATAATTAAATATACATATTTTCTTAAAATAATTTTAACACTCATTTTTATGATGCAGGACCTCTAGAAGAACATTGACATGAATTATTTATGTAGTTCAATGCACACTTGTATTCGTCCAATTTTGGTTTTATAAAACACATGAGCTCACTTTTATTCATGTCCAATTCTGTTGTAAATATAAGTTGAATGCATAGTTTAATATTGTCCTATACATCCACTAATGGATAATGATATATAGTTATTTGTACATCAATATTTCATAGTTCAAAGTATATAGTTATTTGTACATCAATATTTAATATTCAATATTAGTTACATCTATATATATTGTTGCATGCCAATTATATATAATAAGTTATTTGATTAATGATATTTTTAAAATTAATTTCTCTTTTCAATTATGATATTTAATTAAATAATTTTACAATTGAATACTATTAATGATAAAATAACAATTGATATTTAATTATAATTGATATTTAGAAAAACTCATATATTACATGTAAACTCATATATATCTAGATTCAAACTACAGGTACAAATAATCTGATAACAAATCCTGATATAACACAAGTCCAAGTATAACACAATTCTAAATAACATGATAAAAAGTACTGATAACACATGTCCACATAACATTATATAAATAATACGATAACAAGTCTTGATAACCCAAGTCCAAATAACATGATAAAAAGTCCCAATAACATGTATATAACAAGGTATAACATGTGAAAAAAAGAGTATAAAATGTCCATCATATAATAACAAGGTCTAACTTTGCTCATCTAGATTATCTGCAATCCTCTTCACTCCATGTGAAGATGACTGGGATGCACCATCATGATGCTCCTCGTCCTCCTATACACTTTTAAAATATCACATCACAAGACCATTTATTTTTAATAAGTAAAAATAATATTAATGAACATTTCAAATGTTACTCTGTGTCCATGTGGTGCAATGCCCTTAGTGGGACAAGGACGTCCTCTCTAAGAAACATCAGAAACATTAAATTTTTATGCAGTCAAGTCCTGTTAAAACAAACAATACAAAATTAAATTTAATCATGACCTCAAAGGACAATTTCGATGGCTGCATTTGGCTCAATCATGTAGCCATGCCAAGATTCATGGTGGTGTCCACCTAAACAACATATTTAAACCATGAATTAAAAACTTGTATATACATAAATTATTATGATCTATATTTAACTTGGCTATAAATTTATCTAACATAAGCATTTACATTAGATGTCTTACCCATAGCAAGTGTCACTGATGAGTCAGAACACAAATGTGATGCAACACGAGACAATCCAAAATCCTACAATTGCAAAAAGTTGTACATAAATTAGTAATAAAAGTTGTACATAAATTCGTAAGAATATAAACACTTTAAATTAATGAATTTAAAACATACTATAGGTATATGAGGTTGAGTCTCAGTGACCGATGGGGCAGAGCACGAATAACTGTCGACCTCACTAGTACATGAAGCACCCTACAAAATTGCAAAAAATAAATCAAACACATCATCAATTGAAGTTTTAATTGTTAAAACTTTATATGTACTCATTTATGTATCTGGATGAAATTCCATACTATGAATGGGTGGCCAAGATCTCGAGGTGTGGAGGTGATATGATGACAGTCACTGAATGACCTCATGTCAACCCTCCTCTGTTCAACAAAAAACCAAATGTTATGGTTGATATGTGTATAAATATGTAATTTAATATTGTAGTATAAATTAAATAATTAAATTTACCTCTGTACATAGAAAATCAACATATGATGTGATGTCATCTCCAACATCACCCTGTGTGTCGGTGTTAACATCACCATGTGCACCATAGTCAACATCATCATATCCACCATGGGAAACACCATCACCATCAGGCTCACTCTAGGGAGCCTTGAATATATCCCCAGTTCATGCAAATGTGTGCTATTCTAGGGGCAACCCTCACCTGGGTCATATGCTCTAACAAATTCCCCGAAAGGGCACTCAATGAACCAAGAGCTGAGTGCACTACTCGATGGTGGATAGGTGCAGGCACTACTAAAGTAGGAAGAGGAACAAGGGGCTCATTAAGCACACTATTTCTAGGTCTATCACTCAATTTAGCCCCTGGCCTGCTCTATGGCATACCCCGACCGACCCCCTAGAAATCTCTCATATAAAAGTAATTGGGTTTTCTACCCAATTCAAATTCAGCCCATAATTTTTTCAAAAAAATAAGGGAACCTCATGATTAGCATGTGGTGGATGGTCAAATATCATCCACCATCGCTCCCAAAAATGTGCAGCTATTTGTGGGTGCTGACACCATCTAATAGAAATGCGTGGCTTCTTTCCAACTATCGCCTCACCCATTTTAAGGTTCACAAAATAAGGTTTCAAATCATTTTTGGTAATTTTTAAATCATTTACCTCTTTATAAGAGAGGCTGTCAGCATAAAAGTTACGCATGGAGTCCCTCCATGACTGATAACTATCTAGCTCTAAGTCTAATGACTACACTCAGTCCAAAATGCCTTGCATGTTGTCTACAAGGCATAGTAGTTGTGGAGGTGGATGAGGCTCATGTCTAATAGTATTAATGTCACGTGTGATGGCATCTAGATTTCTCCTAATATTCTCCCTCAACTCTACAGGAGTGGGTGGAGGTGGAGGTGGAGGTGGAGGGGGTGGTGGAGGGGGTGGAGGTGGAGGTGCTTGCTGAGCTAAAATCTCCTCAATATCAAAATGATCCAAGGGTATATAATCTACAACTATATACAAACTTGAAAATTGACAATTACTATATAATTTACATTTTACCTTACAAAGATCTAATTTAGACTTATAATTAAATGCAACATTTAATTTAGAAATATTAACAAATTAACAATTTCTGGATTTGATTGTGTTATGAATTTTTGCATCGACGTTTCAAATCACACTCCATGATCCATCATCAGGATGAGAAATAAGAGAGTACAAATATATATATATATATATTACTCTCTTATTGTTCATCCTAATGATGGATCACGGAGTGTGATTCGAAATGTCGATGCAAAAATTCATAACACAATCAAATTCAGAAATTGTTAATTTGTTACTATCATGGATTGTGGAAATCTCTTCTCTTTGTTTGTTAGAAATATTAATTAAAAATAATGAGAGAGAGAGAGAGAGAGAGATCCTATTAGGTCTTATTATGTCTTATTGTTCCTAAATTAGGTCTTAATACGTCCTATTTTTGGACTAATTGGTCTTAATCTACACATGTATGTATACAAACATGAAAATTTAAAATTAATATATAATTGACATTTTACCTTACAAAAATCTAATTTAGACTTATAATTAAAATTACAACATTTAATTTAGAAAAAAAAATTAAAAATACTAGAGAGAGAGAGAGAGAGAGAGAGAGAGAGAGAGAGAGAGAGTATTATGTAACAGGTCCTAAGGGTCCTATTTCATATTATTAGGTCTTAAGGGTGGACTATTACATCTTATTAGGTGGACTACTAGGTCTTAATTGGTCCTAATTGATCTTAATAAGTCCTATTAGGTCTTAAGGGTCCTATTATGTCTTATTAACTTTCATATTAGGTCTTAATAGGTCTTATAGGTCCTATTAGGTATTATTTGTCCTACTAGGTCTGAATCTAGGTCTTATAGATTCTATTAGGTCTTATTAGTCCTATTAGGTTTTAAGTGGTCTTATTGGGCCTTAAGGGTCCTATTAGTTCCTACTGGGTCTTAATTATTATTAATTGGTCAAGTAATAGGTCCTAATTGGTCTTATTAGGCACATGTTATGTCTTAATTCCAGTTCTATTAGGTCTTAAGGGTCCTATTAGGTCTTATTAGTAGGTATTAGATCTTATTAGGTCATGTGTGTGTGTGTGTGCGTGCACGCGCGCACATGTGCATGTGTGCGTGTGTGCATGTGTGTGTGCATGCGTGCATGTGAGTGAGAGAGAGAGAGATTATTGTTTATTTTCTAGACATAGGGTTTACAATTTTGTTTTCTATTGTGTCTATGTTTACATTTTTTTTTCTACCTAGGGTTTCTTGTTTCAGTTGTGTCTAGGTTTTCTACCTAGGGTTTTAAGTTTTGAAAGTCTTACTGTTTCTACAATAATATACAAAGTAAAATAAAACTAAACATAATAATTTACTTTAATCCTATTAAAAAAAAAAACTTCAAACATTAAACATAATACATGTCAAACATTTAATATTAAATAAGTTCTAAGAGAGAGAGAGAGAGAGCGAGAGAGTTTATTATTTATTTTCTATACCTAGGGTTTACAAATTTGTTTTTAATTGTGTCTAGGTTTACATTTGTGTTTTCTACCTCAGGTTTACAATCTTGTTTCAGTTGTGTTTAAGTTTAGGCTTTAGTTTTCTACCTAGGGTTTCTTGTTTCAATTGTGGTTAGGTTTAGGTTTTAGTTTTCTACCTAGGATTAAATAAGTTTTGAAAGTTTTGTTGTCTTATACAATAATTTACAAATTAAAATAAAAGTAAACATAATAATTTATTCTAATCCTATTAAAAAAATTAAACATTAAAAAGTAAACATAATACATATTGAACATTAAACTAATTAAAAATAGCAATAAATTACAATTTTAATGAAAAAACAAATAAAAAACAATGATATGTACCTGGACTCAAAAAAAACAACAGCAAGGGGTCAGTGGTAGCTCTCAAAATGGTCATCCGTCTACAGCAAAACGTGATTCCATTTTGCAAGTTGTGAAAATGACTTTCAAAATGGTTTAAAAGAAAAATTAAATACTTTTACAAAATGGGTGCCCGTTTTGGCCCGGGCACCCAAACCAAAATGGGTGCCTATTTATAAATGGGAGCCTATTTTATATTTACGACTCGGGCACCCAAAGCATAACAGGCACCCATTTCTAAAAAATGGGTGCACGTTTTGGTTTGCAAATTTATTTGGCCGCAGACTTCCACGGTATTGGCACCCAACTTCGTGCATGCATCCACAACATTCCATAGTGGGGAGGAATATCAACAACTAAGACACTCATTGTAAACACTTTGTCAGGATATCCATCCAACCTATAAGGAAGAGCTTTAATAGTACCAATAATAGGTACTTCTCTTGAACCCATTACCTGGCACCTTCCATGAGGAGTATCAACTTGTAATCCCATAGACTTCATGAGCTCTACAAGCATAACAATGTTAGATGCTCTAGAATATATCATACAATTCTTTAACATTTTTCCATTATTAACCAAAGTCAAGGAAAAAGGATCTACAACTCCTAAGGAAGTGTTCACAACATTAGTGTCTAGATAAATCTGAGGGATTTTTGAAACAAATTCTTCTTATTCTTTTCCCTTTATTTCTGATTGATCTTGTACATTTTTTACCTTTTCAACACCTTCTGGTTTTTGAATTATTGTGCAAGAAACACCATTTACCAATGTGATGACCTTCTCCTTATGTTCCCCAATTATTATCATTTCTAATAGCGGGACCTTGATAGTAATTTGTGACAATAGCTGCCCCATATCAACAGGTGTGTATTTTACATCAAAGAACTCTTATTTCTCAATACCAATATTGTTAAAATAATAACAAAAATAAGGCGAGACAGGAAGTTGTTTAATTCAATGAGCAAGGAGAATGAAGATTTACCATGAATTAATTTGAATACTAGGAGCATGCACCAAAGATCCAAACAACAAGGAGACAAGATTTTGAAGGGGCCAAAACATGAAAAAAAACCCCGTGATATAGAGAATGGGAAAAAATGCCTAAGAATGAGAGAGAGAGAGAGAGAGAGAGAGAGAGAGAGGCTCATATAATAGTTCAAGAAGAAGGATTAACCTAAAAAATTAAAGAGAGAAGGAGAGACATCTCTTTAATAGAGATGTGAGAAAGGAGTTGCATGGTAACTCCCATATCTACGAATGCCACATTTCAATAGTGTGTGAGACAAGTGTAGGATTCCTCATAAGGAGTAATAACTAAAAAAGAAATTACAATAAAAGGAATTATCCTCACACTTGTACAAGAAGACAAAATAGATGTATGGATTCCATAATAATCTCCTACTTACATTAGTACAAGTAAATATTAATTCTAACACCCCCCTTTAATCTTTACTTGGGGTTTTACAAAAAATCTGCAACTGGATTATCCTTCTTGTAGTAGAGGAGGAAAACTTGTTTGTCATCACTTTGTGTTAATATGAGGTGATGGTGAATTGATACATTCTTTGATCATGAAATAGGGGTCCTTTGAGTGTTGCAATACATAGGTTTAGACACTTGTTGAGATAGGCCCAAGTGTTCAAGTACATGTTGAGATTGATCATAGTTTCTTCTCCAAGAAATATTACCTGAAAAAGGATAATAACCACAAGTGGATCTCCCATAATTGGGATCTCCCTTTAGATATGAATCAGTAAAAATAGATTTAGAATCATTAACTACACCATGCATTTCATAAAGAGATTTAGTAAACCAAGTGAAATCATTACTAGATTCGTAATAAAGAATAGAAATAGGACAGTCACCATCAATAATATCATCAAGAAGATTAGAGTTTAGAGAAGGAGGTTGGGCCTCCATAATAACCATTTGAGTGTCACAAAATTCATAATCTACTTTGGAGCAAAGAGGAACATAATCTCCTATAATACATAAGGGCAAAGTGACATTGATAAACATATTAACAATGTCATCTTCATGTTGTAAAATATCATCCAAAACAGAATAGGTATTAGAAACATCATCAACCTGCAATATGTTAGCTCAATGAGAAAAATAGAAAGTGAGGGGATCATCCCCAAGGAAAACATCATCACAAGGGTCATCCCAAATAGGAAAGTTATTCAAAGGATACATAATGTCACAGGACAGAGTAGAGGTTTGGTGAGTTTGAAATGTAATCTCCAGGACATGCCAAGCATGATGAGCCTCAGTACAATCGGCGATAAGGTGATATAAGTCTAAATTTAATGAGAATCCAATTAGACCAAATGCTTCCTCATCTCTGAACTACCAGGAACCCTGGTCAGCCTGAGGAGCGGTGGAAGTCAGTTTCAAATTTGGTGAAGTCACAATATCTAAAAGGTGTCAAGTTTTTAGAAAATCAAACATGTGCGACCTCCAAATAGTATAATTGGAACTTGTAAGTTTAAGATCCAGCATTAGTGTTGTCATGATAAGTTATCAAAATTAACTGAAATAAAGATAAATACAAGTTGCAAGATATAATGATGAATCAAAAAAACTAATTTAACGCAATTAGTAAATATCAGTATGCCAAAAATATTAAATGTTCAAATAAAATAAATTTTTTGTTAAAGTGATGAAACAAATTTTAAAGACAATTAAATAATAAATTAACAATAGAAATAAATTTATAATGCCAAAATGAATATGGAATTAAAATGATTTTAAAAGATATTAAACAGAAAAAAATATAACAGTTTAAACTTTTTGATAAAGGAATTTAAAATTAAATTTAACGAATAAACTTAATTATTAAATAAATAAACAAATATGATGGATTGCAGTGATTATTAAAATATGAATAAGTATAGATAATAAAAGAACAAGGGTCAGAACAGAGAATGAGCAACCTGCAAGAATAAAAAGTGTTAAGAAGAAGAAATCGGCAATATTAATAATAAAAAACTTAAATGATATACAATAATGAATAAAATCAAATAATAAACCAAGAATCTAATGATAAGAACCCTGCAGAAATCAGAAAGTGTTAGAAAAAAGGTTAGCATGCAGAGATTAAAAAATGTTAGAATAATGATTTGCTGCCGCAGACCTACAAAAAGATAGAATAATAATCTGCATAGATATGATTTTAATCTGCATAAACCTATAATAGAAACTCATATAATAATGAAAATTTGCAACTATACTTATTCAAGAAAACTGTAGAGAAGATGAAAGAAAACGTTATGAAAAGACTTCAACCAATAAAATGATATGCACTGAATATGCTGACAAAGAATGCTCAGCCTCTGTTGGAGCACAAGGCTGGACAAAATGATGCACAGGAATAACTCAAGATTCCTTTGTTTTGCCTTCTACAAGCGCTCTAGAATAACTCAAGATTCACCACATCAACCTTAAAATAACCTGGGTTCCACTGGTAGCATTTCCAGATGATTCCAACTGCTGCAAATCAAACTACGTGCGAACTCACAGATGATTTCATGCAGTAGCTGATTCTGGTAAATTGAGATGTTGGGCTCTCGCTTCTGCAATAGATTCCAATGGCATGTGCAGGGCTACATACACACAAATGTGAGTGCAAGCTCACCCAGCCAAATACTGAGTCGAAAGCTTATCTAGACACTGCAACAGCTCCTATGGTCTTGTCTGATGTCACCATTGCATTAGTGAGCTGCACAACAGCTGGTAAGGCAGTGCAGGTAGTTGGGAAGGCTGTGAAGGTAATGTGAGTAAAGTTGCACAATGTTTGATAATGAAGAGAATGCTGAAATAATATCAAACACACAATGCTAAGGTGAATTCTACGCTGAAGAATAGTGTTGCGATAAGACAAGTCTAATGAATGTGCAATTTAAAGTAAACAGACTACAATGATGAAAAAAGACTGATAGAGATATAACCTGCACATCCACACAGTTATATAATATTTAAACACAGATAGATATATAAATAAGTTCGATCCTGTGGATGAAAATAAATATAGATTACAATGAAACCCGCAATGGAAATATGAGTTATATAGATTTTATAAATACAAATGCAGAGAAATTTTAGAAACTAAATGAGTCTTCTGCAAAAATGTTAGAGCTAGAATGACAAAAAACAGAGATAAAAATTTTGAATCCTGTAAGATTAGTAAAAACCAGCATGCAAGTATAGAGTCAAAACATGCAAAAGGAGATAGATTAAAGATATTTTATGAAAATAGTAAACAGATTAAAGCTTAGATTTTGAAAGAAATATGAAGAATAGAGCCAAGAATGAAAGTCTCCAAACCTACACAAAACAAGTCAGTACTGTATCCAATAGATAAACCAATAATGTATGCAAAAGATAAATCGGGTTTGGTGGTAAACCAGCCAAACCCAAAAAAAATTTCAAATTTTTCTCAACACTCTCTCAAGAGTCTTCAATATTGGAGTGCTCCAAGATATGGTAGCTCCTTCACCTGTAAACTCAATCAGAGATTAAACCAACCTGCTCTGATACCATGTTAAAATAATAACAAAAATAAGGCGAGACAGGAAGTTGTTTAATTCAATGAGCAAGGAGAACGAATATTTACCATGAATTAATTCGAATACTAGGAGCATGCACCAAAGATCCAAACAACAAGGAGACAAGATTTTGAAGGGGGAAAACATGAAAAAAAACCCATGATTTAGAGAATGGCCAAAAATGCCTAAGAATGAGAGAGAGAGAGAGAGAGAGAGAGAGAGAGGCTCATAAAATAGTTCAAGAAGAAGGATTAACCTAAAAAATTAAAGAGAGAAGGAGATACATCTCTTTAATAGAGATGTGAGAGAGGAGTTACATGGTAACTCCCATATCTATGAATTCCACATTTCAATAGTGTGTGAGACAAGTTTAGGATTCCTCATAAGGAGGAATAACTAAAAAAGAAATTACAATAAAAGGAATTATCCTCACACTTGTACAAGAAAACAAAATAGGTGTAGGGATTCCATAAGAATCTCCTACTTACATTAGTACAAGTAAATATTAATTCTAACAAATATTACCACCCTCAACTTGAATGGCCATAATTTACTCATCTTTCTTTGATTTCTTATTGTCCATTCGAGGAGGGGGACTACTTGTTTTTTGTGTTTCTGCTTTTACCTTATATACAATGTTTGAACCATTTGATTTGTTTACATTCTTAACTTTTAACTTACTTACACCATTAGCATATTTTCCCTTTTCTTGTTAATTTTAGCATCTTCTTTGGTCTCCTTGAAGAGAAAAGTAACTAGTTTTGTTTTTGCACTACCAACTGTTATGTTTCTCAAAGCATAATTACTTCTTTCTTGAGTAACCATATCAACTGTAATTTGTGCTATTTCCTCATCAGAAGGTCTTCTCAACATTGTAGATTCCTTACTATTCTAAGCATTACATGTTATATCATCAACTTATTCTTCTTCTTCATCAGGAAAAACTTGTTGATTATATGCATCCACTCTGCTTTGTGAGCCATACACATCATGGTTCTCAATTTCATCATTAAAATATAATTTGGGACATGAATGTGAAAAGGTCATAGCACAACCATTGTCATCATACAAATCATCTTCCTCCTCTCCTTGTTCCTCATTTGCATATACATTCGAGGAAACAACACAATAATCAATATTATGTGGGGATTGACAATATTCATACCAATAAGCATCATTACACATGTTAACAATGTTTATTTACAGAGGATCGGGGGTCTTATTATTAGTTTTATCTCTGTTTGGTTGGAGAATGGGATTCCCATCCTTCCATTGGGTATTATAGGGTAGTTTTTTCATCCTTGGATTCTGATCAAAACTGTTAAAGGATGCTCTATCATTATTGGGAGCCCTATTATTTTTATTTTCTAATTCCTTTTTATTTATCCTAGTAAGCTTCCCATCTTCACTTCTACCCATTTTTCCTAATACTCTTCTATTTATTTCTATGTTAATAGTTGTCTTATAAGATTCTTTAATGTTTCTAGGCTCCTTGTCTCTAAGAAGATATCCCATCTTAGAATAAAAAGAATTTAAATAGGTAGCAAGACATAGCTCATCATCAATCCTAATTTTTTGGAAAATCCTATGCATAGCCTTCTGGAATATTGTAATAAAATCGACAACCCCTTTATTTGTATTTTTCTTGATATTGTTAAATTCATTCAACATGAATCCTTAATTAGTCTTTTCACCATATTTCTCCTTAAAAAAATTCTTTAGTTCATCCATAGATCCCACAGAATAATGAGGTAGTGCCTTAAACCAATTCCTAGCATCCTCAACTAGAGTTGGAACAAAAAGCTTCATAATTACATCCTCATGTATAATGTCAAAATCATCCATTGTATCTATAAACTTCTTTAAATGCTCTTCATAGGTGATGACATTATTTCCAGCATATTTAGGAAGTCTATCTCTAATTTCATTTGGAAAATCATTAGGATAACCAGGAATACCAATAAAATAAAATTTTGTGTACCTTTCTACATGAATCAGTCTCCTTTGCAATGGATCATTAGTCTTGGAAGTAGATTCTTTGGCATTTTATTTTGCAGCAATATCAACATCAAAATGATAAATCCCATAAGATTGTCTAATAAAATCAATATCCTTCTTCATCTCTAAAGTAGAATCCTCCCATTTTATTCTCTGAAGTTCTTGGGTCATGAAATCATACTCCCTTTTAGCCCTCTTAGATTTAGTGTCAAATCTAGACACTGGATCTACTAGAACTTTGTGACTTTTAGGTTCATTTATTTCAACTCTTGTTATCTTATGCTTTCCCTTATCCTTGGGGCTTTGAGTATCAACATTTTGGTGGGTGATAGGTTTCACTTCAACCCTCTCAGGTTCCTCAACATAATTTGTTTCCTGATGGTTCAACGATTGCCTTCTCAATTGGTCATTTCTAAGATGCTCTTATCTTTTCTTATTTTTCTTCTCTTTGTTTCTCTATTTTATAAAGACCAAATATTTTTCTAATTCAACAACTTCATCAAAGGAATATTTATAATCTGAGGGATTGGTGTGAGATTCCTCTTCTTCTCGCTCATCAGGAGAACTGTAATATCCATATGTACCCAATCCTATATCCATGGCATATTCATAATCTAATGTATTCCCTTCATGAATGTGTTGGATTGGATCTTCCATCCTAGTGCTCTCCTCTTGTCTTCTTTGAAATGGATTGTCTTTGTTTTTATTTTCTTTCCTTGGTTGACAAGCCCTAGAGGTAGGTGGAAGCCCATCTACCAATTTATCTTCAGGATGCCTTCTCATCTGATATCTAGTATTTCTAGCACTCATATTGAGAAGTGTGTATAAAATAATATGTATTACTCAGCACTGCTACAGATATTTCTTTGAGTCGCCACCCAAAACAAGTTGGGAAAATACAACACTAACTTATAGGAATACTACAAAAGGTTTTACAAGAATAAAAACAAGGAACTAAGAAAGATTAAATTTGTTCTTTCAAATGTTAACTCCCCAATAGAGTCATCATTTTGTTGGTTTTTAAAAATGTTTATGCTTTGAAAGCTACCAATATACCTTGAGATTGATTTAAGAGTGGTTAGTTTCAAACATGGGAAGATATTTTATAGTAACTGGACCAACTGTAGGGACAAGAGTGCCCTCTAAACTTTTGGCTCTGCAAAACCAAGGTGGGTATACCTAATCTAGCACAACATATAACTCTTTACAACTTTTTACAACTCTGAATTTTAAACAAGAGATAATGGTAAGAAAGCACTAAATGTTAACCACTCATTCATTACCTCTCCATTACCATGAAGGAAAATAACTAACAACCAAAAAACTTAAGAAAGGATTAAAAATGGTTTTGATTTTTAAAAGGGGAGAATATAACCAAATCCAACTAGACATATATCAGTATAGAAATACTAATTCTTGATCAGTGCTTTGTTCATTGGGAAATATCTCTACTACAGATACAAAAAACAAGGAAAAAACTATTGTCAAAGATTCAAAACCATAAATACAAGTATCCCAAACCAAACACTTCTTATAAGATCATTTTGAAAATCAAATGAAACTATGTCTTATCCCAACAAGTACTTAATTTGATCCTTGACCAAAACTAAGGAATAACAACATACACATAGATAAACTCTACGCAATGAATCAAAAAATATTCAACTCAAGAAATGGGCATAAAGGTGACACCTGAATCTGAAAAAATTGTATTAAGTATTAGGAATCATGTTCTTGTTTCAATATGTTTCAAAAAATACACTTTTTTAGTAAATGCAAAAGACTTGAACTTTCTATTCTATCCTGATATAATCTAAATACAATTTTTTTATACTCTCACTGGAAGAAGAATGCAACTTAATGCTTTATGTACTTTCCCAAGTTTCCAACCTCTACTAAATTATCTTAAAAACCATTTTATAAGAAAAGGATTGCAACAAGCTTCAAATCACTTTAGGACAAAAAACCAATAACTAGGTCATTCAAGATATTAAAAGCATTAACTCATTTCAACTACCCTGCCTTCAACCAAAAGTAAATTTTGTCATCAATCCACTCTACACAATCTGATATGTAGTCACCAGTCATTTTAAATCTTAAAGAAAATTCCCTAGAAAAGGAATATGAAATGTCTCTATTTGTCTTAACTCATTAGGGAATGTATGTCTCTGAAGGAAATTGAATCCTCCAACCACCAGACTCGGCAATAGATCCACCATTAAAGCATAAAAGACAGGGAGTCATCTAAGGGTTTTAAAAGATCTGCACAAATCTTATCAAAAACCTTAAACCACCATTCCTATCATGAGCATCCCTTTAAAATATTCCAATCAATCATATTTTAATCTTGGAAGCATCCCCTAATTGCATTTATACAACCTAGAAAATTAGATCATAAATTTTATGTCTTGTTGCATAAGACACATAACCACCACTTCAAAACCTCAAGAAAGAATTTAAATATTCAAAAGATCAGATACAATGGCTACACATGGTGTGGAAAACCCCATCGATGATCGAGATCAAACTTTATCTTCAACTTTAAAACAACACTGTCGATCCTCTTTTAAAACTCCCGCGAGCACTAAGATCAAATATGCTACGTGTCCACCAGACGTGATGCCTTGATGAATAATGATCATGCATGTTATGTTTGAGGAAAATTTTTGGTCAACCAATTTTATTAGATATTCTTTACCTTTATCTTCTTTGAAAACCCAGACCCACAATCTGATCAAGACAGGTGTTTCTTAGGCACAATGCCTTGAAGGATAAACAAGGAGCAACTTTTCTATGAGGCAATGTGCCAACCACACAATCCAATCTGATCTGACCATCCTTTAACTTCCTTTCAGTGCTGACCATGTCCCACCATCTGCCACGCATTTCCCAAATGTTATTCATCAATAGATTCCCTTCGTGCATCTCTGCATCAAGGAATTACGTGTGTCATTCATTCAAAAGAGATTTGACCACATATTAACCTTTCTTTAACCACAGGCACTTTCCACATGTCATAAAGACATAATGCCTTGAAGGATATCCTCTGGTCATCTTTCAATCAAGGGAAAGAGCCAAGCATTGGATGAAAATAAACTTACCACACTTTACCTTTCATCCCAATGATCTCAGAATGGACAGGTGTCAACAGAGCATGATGTCTTGATGAATATTTTCCTCGCATCCTCTAGTCAAGGCATAATTCCCATCATCAAATGAACAATGACCTATCTGACCTTTATTTTAACTTTAAACCTCAGCCTGGCCCCACCATAAACATGTGGCACTCATGTGCAATGCCTCAATGGAATAAACTTTGATCACCTTCTATTTAAGGCATTGCGACAACCATTAGATGAAGTTTGTTCTGAACTAATTTTATCTCACCACTGACTTAGAAGGAAAATGGGCCCGCTATCATCTAGAAACAAACACCTGGAAACCTATCATGAAGCCTTGAAGGATAAAGCAATTGCATCTTGCGATCCATGCATTATGCCTATCGTTGGATTAAAATGAACTTTCTGGACGGCTAGGTTAAAATAAATGGCCCTGGGGACTTTAGTACTAACGAAATATTAATACGATACCCCAATTAGGACTTAGAGAACTCTTAGATGAGCCCACTAATGATGACTTAAAGCACATGGGTTTAAGTAACTTACTAGCTTAAAAGGGTAACATCATTTTATAACAAAGACAACATACCTAGGGTTTTCCAAAACATACCAAAGGTTTAAGGACTTAAGAACAATCAGGACACTAGAACCAAGGCCAAACACTTAAAAAAAACTTTGCAACTATGGACATTTTTTGAGAGTGCTAACAGAGTCCAAGCTAGATATTTTTTTCTCATGGAGGGAATCCATGTGTGCATATTATTCTAACGCCCTCTCCTATAAAGAGTTTAATGATTTGAAAATTACAAATGTTGTGCATATTATTTAATGTTTTTTGCAACCTCCTTGGCTGTCAGAACCTTCCTTGGCCTCTTTCTTTGTTTCTTTGATCCCATGTTTTCACCAAATTTTGAATTCAAATGTTTCAAAACATCACTAATCCATATCAAGACAAGAAAAGGTTTTTTTGATGAGAACGTTCCATCTGCAGATCGAGAGAGTCGAATAATAATAGAATAATCATTCAATCATTGAACTTTGTCCATGTGGGCCTATTTTCTATCCCAACTAGTCTTTTTGAAATAGATGCTCGTTATTTGAATGAAATGGGAACTCATTTCTAAACCCGATGCCTGTTTGTCAAAAATTGGTGCCCAGTTCGTACAAATTGGTCTAAATGGAAATGGGTGCCCATTTTTTTATTTTTAAATCTAGCGGGCACCCATTTCTTAAGACATGAGTGGGAAACATACCAACCCGCTTGCATTTTAATTTAGGATAGGCTTGGTGTAGGCTTGATGGGACCAAGCCTATGCCTTCACCTCCAAAAGTTTGGCTAAGGCACTCGAATGCCAGATTTTTGCCTTGTCATAGTTTTTTTGAGGGCCTTCCTGATCATATTTTTTAATGAAATGAAAACCCATTCGATTTGTCACTCTCCTAATTTCATAGTGATATGAATATTTTTCCTATTTTTCATTATTTATTAATTAAAAGTGGTACATAAACGTATAATAGTGAGGTTCACTAATACTTTAATACATTTTTTTAGGTTTTTTGGAAAGTAAATTATATGACATTAATCTAAATATAATTATCTTGAAGATAAATCAAATTTAAAAAATGTGAAATTTTCATCAATTTATGGTGGTTGTACACCAAAGGTTTTGAAAATGTACTTTATAGCCAATTTAAAATTAATTTAAAAAATATATTCAATAAAAAATAAGCAAAAAATAGCTCATCAATCTTTGGTGTCTTGGGTATCTTTCCCCATAAGGACTCATAAAAATTCACTTATTTAAGTCAAATTATGGTGGTCGTACATGTATGTGGTATGGTCCTAAAATAAGCATTTTGAAAAAGTGGGTTTTAAACATGCCTAGTAAAAAGTAATTTCTACCATGTGGGAATTGAAATAAATTACATTTTTGAAACTCATACTCTGAGCACTAGACTTTTTATTACAGAAGATGTTTGAGATTCAATCTCTGAGTGCCTCAAATTTTGGCATCAATTGATAAGAAATTTGAAAACTAGGGAAAACACTTCCACTTTTTTCCCAAAAGTGGGACTCAACTTCTTGCAGCCATTCCAAGGCACTAAAAAAATGCAATAAGATGAATATGTCTAAAGAGGAAAAAACAAAGCGACAAAGAATACAAATAACAATAATAATAATAATGTAAGAAGATCAAAAAGTTGTAAGAACATAAACATGACAGTCAAGTGGTCAAAACTATTTGAATTTTTCATCCAAAGGATGATATACAATATTTTATTGAAGTAGAGATAAGAGAGAAATAATAGTAGAAGCATATTACATCCATGTTTTCTTATTAAAATAGTGAAGTACAAATGACTGATAAAATGGCAATATTGTTATGAATAGAAAACATAGTTACAATGATTTATGTTTCATAATAGTGAAAGAAAGAGGTCCAAAACAATATCATTTATATGAGGTCATGATAACCATGAATATTTAAGAAGAAATCAATAGTTTTCATCAATTAAGACAGTTACATCCTATAAAACAGATAGTAATTTATGTATTGGATAAGAGGCAAAGCAGTGACTAAAACATCAGAACCAAGGATAAGCATTAGTAATGAAAATGATTAGAGTTACATGCCAAAGAAATGGGTTTAAATAAGAGAAAATATTTCCATCAAAAGAATTGCATGTTGTGATTTCAACTGTTACAACATACTTAATTCTCTACAGGAACAAAGCAATGTAAAGTTATGCAGCATAGAGAGAAAGAAAGGTACCATTATATAATCAAAAATAGTAATGCATTTAAATTTTGTATTCAAGAGTGTTAAAACAATAAGCATCAAAACTATCAAAAAATTACAAATGCAATAAAATCAAGAGTCGTGAGTGGAAAAGGATAATGTTATAGCGTAGAGGCACTAATCTTTAGTGATGTAAAAGGAAACATTGGATAACAAGATATGCAAAGCAACCAAGTCATTGTCAAAGAAACCTTAATAATGAAGTTGAAGTTAGACAGCGTGAGGATTAAGGTAATGTTGCTATAAATAAAGACAGTAATGCCAAAATAAATAGAAAAAAATGAAATGTATGAAAAATGTGACATCATGAAGAAAGGTCATCATAAGCGATGAGAAAATAAGGTATGTGAGTAAGATTTTAATGTCCACTAATCACAAAAATTTTTGTGCTCTAAAATTTTAAAAAGTAGTTGTCATCAAGTGGACAAAAGGGGATCAAACATGTTGATTCATGATGGAAGAAAATAGGTGGTTTGAAGACACAAATAAAGTGTCATGATGATGTCATTCAATGTCATGATACAAATTTTGGTGAAGAATTTTGAAAATATATGAGGACAGTATTATTTACTATCATAAAGAAGGATCAAGGGGTGTGTGCAAGAAGCTGGGTGCCAATTCTGTGGAATTTTGCGAGCAAAAAACAATTGCCGCTAGAAATAGGCCCTCATTTTTTAAGAAACGAGCTCCCATTTAGTTTTGGGTGCCCAAGACATAAAAATAAAGAAAGCACACATTTATCAAACTGGTGCCCATTTAGGTTCATCCTACTTGTAGACACCTAAAATTTACTAGGTGTATCTCAAACATTTCAAATTATAAATCTCAGCCAAATGCTTCAAAATATCATCTCAGTGCAAATCAAATGGACATTTAATCAATGCAAATCAAAGAAACAAAATTCAAATCAAATTAAAAGATTAAATAATCATGAAATCAATTAATTATAATCAAGCCTAAAGGGATTAATCAAATTATGCAATTGATTTTTCAATTGTATAGTTCAAATCAAAAGGATCAAATCCAACCCAATCACCCTTCCATGGCTAATTTAATTAAAAGATGGACTTATTTAATTCCTAAATATCTTTGAGACAACCAACCAACTTTCCTTTTTTTTGCAAACACTTCAAAGCTTTTTGACTTAACCAAGCTTTTTGCTTAACCAAGCTTTAATCATGATCAACTCACTCTACCCCCTACCCTTGGGAAAATGATATAAAAACAAGTCATTTCCTTTGTGTTTGGGATCGAAGAATTCAAGAGCCAAAGCATCCTTATTATAGGCATATTGAGGAGCATTTGAGAGCTTTTGAGAGAGTTTTAGCATTTTCATTTCATTTAGCATATCATGTTTAGGAGAATTTTCTATTTTCTCTTATGATCTTGGAGCATTGTTGAGAATTTTGAGCATTCTAGTTAGATTTGAGCATTTAAATTTCATACATATCTCGTTCTAGGATTTTCCTTAAGAGAGATTAAGCCTGAGAGCTCTCTTAACAAAGCTTGGATAGAGAACCATGAGATGATATAGTTTGCTAGTTTCAATTCTTAGATTAACTTGTTTATCTTTCCATAGAATTGTTGCTTTCATTCTTAATTTCATGAAGGTGTATTTTCTTACACACATAATGGCACCCACCATGGGGCTCTAAGCCTCTGTATTGATGTTTTTATCATATTATTTGCTTTGTTTTCTTTGTTCTTGGTGTTTTTCTTGCATAAAATAGGAGAAGAGCCACGTATACGATGTAAAGAGCCGCCTACAAACACCAAAATGCCGCCTGAAAGGCTTGATTCATCTCCATCTTTCTTTCTGCTGCCGTGTGAGAGATATATTGGACCACTTTTTAGATAAATTGTGCCACCTATCAGATAAAATGCACCACCTGTGAACTTTCAATAGCCACTTAGCAGCAATTTCTAACCACTTTTTATACTTTATGTGCCGCTTGTTATGTTTATTTTACCACCTGTGAAAGTTTAATAACCGCGTAGTAAGAGTTAAAAGCTGCTTTTAAAGTTTAAAGTGACGCTTACTAATAGTTGATAGCTGCTCTTTAGCTGTTAAATGCCACGTAGTAAATTTTCTTTAAATCAATTTTTGGTTGATTTTGTCACTTTTGTAATTCTCTGTGTTTTCTTGTTCTACAGATGAAAAATCACCCCAAGGTGCAGAAACCAGAGAAGCGAATATCAAGGCCTAGCAAGGAGGTAAGAGTTAAGACCAAAAATGATAAAGAAATTCACAATGCAAATTTGTTAGAGAGCTTGTTTGAGGAAGAACATTTATATGATCATTATATTAAGGTGTTCTTTGATTGTAAGAGAAAATTTCCTACTCTTTAAATAATTTTGCATCCTTACTTTCTTTAAAAGCTTTAATTGATATATCATTCATTTGAAAAATATTTTAGGAGGTTTTTGTGCCTTTCAAGGTTTTCAAAGATTTTTTCACTTTGCTGTGCTTTGTGTTGACTAACTTTGTTGGAGGAGATGGAGTGGGAATGATCACCACTAGGTGAGTAGAAAAACAAGCAAAAAAAAAACTCAAAACTGCGCCTAGCCCTTTGCTAGCTTCGAAATAAGGTATTTCACTCATCAAGCTTGCATTTGATCAAATTATGGCTTTCTTTAAATCTAGCATAATTAGAAAATCCTTTATTTCATGCAAATTGAATAAGCATTAGGCATATGCTCTTCACTTTTCGAAGTGAATCAAAAAGCCAAACGTGCAAAGCCAATTTTGTAGAAGGACAAGGATAGGCAAATTGAACCACACATTTCCATTCTAAGAACCTCCTTGTTAAGGGGTTGAAATTGAACAAAATTGTCTAAAGTGTTTGGAACAAAAGGAAGACAATCGGGATATGCTCCTCACTCTTTGAGTGAATCAAATTCTCAAACTTGTTGGGCCAAGTTCAATTCTCACTTTTATGAACATGCTAGCTAAAATAGAGCTTTAAAGGGCTTGCCTCCTGAGATTTTCCTTACAAGGACGGTGAGTGGGAATGACCCACAGTGGGATATATTTTCTTTTGCCACAATATCGTCTAACCCACTATAAAATAGTGCACTTTTCCTTAATCAAAAAGTGACTAAACCTTGTGCGAGCCATCCTCATTTCCTCTAGTAGTCCTTCGGGATTGCGCAAAATCATACTTTTGTGCATGTGGGAAGCCCTCAAAGGGGTAAAGGATCTTGTCAAGGTTTAGACTAGAATAGGTTGAGACTCAATAAAATAGTAGATCTACCCTTTTTGAGCCATGTTTAAAAGCCAAATTTGTTGAGGCTAGGGTAGACTACTTGGAAGATATTCTTGTACAAACCTGTTGAAACATCTGAGAACATACACTTTTAGTGTGGTTTTTAGGGACATGATGCAAATCTTATGTGTGTGCTGAGTTTGTATTTCATTTTCATGCAAGAATACTATTTGATAAATCTGATCATAGACATTAAAATTTTAAACCCTGAAAACACTATTAAAATTGAAAAAATCCATTCTGATCAGCAAACCGCCATGTGCAATCATTGAAGATCCACTTGCAAACAAAGCTAGGCCACTTACCAAATTTAAAATGCCACATGAAAAAATCAAACAACCATGTATTAACTGGAAAGAGCCATGTAATACTATTTCAAAAATGTCTGGCAACAGAGAAACGCTGCCTGCTAACTGTAGAGCACCGTGTAGAAATTTTCCAGTAACCGCGTGCTATCAGTAAAAGGCCGCCTACACACAGGCAAGTGCCACCCAGAAATAAAGAAGGGCAAATAGGGGGCATTTCCCAAGGGTTTGGAAATATTTTGAAATCATATTTGGATACCCTTTTCGGAGTTATTTCTATCCAGTGTAACAAATAGATCATATTCCTTCAACCATTAATAATGATGAATCTATTTGAGAAATGAATCAATCCTATGGTGGAGAATAATTATCAAAATCTCCATAGGAATCTATACAATGAAGTAACTGATGATGCAATATTGGAGGCATCCCAAGATCCTATATTCCTTGAAATCATGGAACAAATTTTGATGAAGGATAAAGAAGCATATTTTTCTCAATTAGGAGCAACCCTTCCTCATAATGATGACATATCAACCTTGAGGAAGAATAAGGAAAAACAAAAGGATGCATCATCTAACAAGCCATCGTTAAGATCAATTTTTCCTTTACTTTATGATGATGAGCCATCTGTATCTTCATCTTCTCCAAACAAAGAGGAATTTGAGAGCAACACACCTATTTTGGATCAGAAAAAATGTCATGACTACTCTATTTGTGATAAAGAGAATGGAGATAAAGATGTCACTCTGAAGAAAGGTTTAAACCAACAACCCCTATCTAGA
Organism: Thuja plicata; assembly: GCA_018584345.1. Lineage (NCBI taxonomy): Eukaryota > Viridiplantae > Streptophyta > Pinopsida > Cupressales > Cupressaceae > Thuja > Thuja plicata. Next base: position 1,071,856 of record MU223332.1, read on the forward strand.
AAGGTTTCTCCCATAGCCTTTACGTCTTTCATCCTTCGTCCATCTCACAAAACTTCACAACTATCCAAAATTCCTCCACCAAAGAGCAAGCCTAACAATGATACTTTTCACGTTGACTATGTCTACCCTAAAGGGCTACCTCTAAAAGAAACCCAAGATAATTTACATCTTGCTGCAAATCATTTCCATGCTTCAAATAACATAGACCCTAAGCTTCCATGTGCTTCAAATCATATTCAAAATGATTCTCCATCATTCTTCCAAGCATTCCCCACGCATATCCAAGTATCTACCTTATCCTTAGAAGTGGCTCCATGTCAAGAGGATAACCCAAAGAGAAAAGAAACAAGTATCAATAAAGATCAAGATCAAGATTTTATCCAATCCCCTCCCATATTTGATGAAGGTCCCATA